>PVIJ01009061.1:21097-69527 GCA_004024925.1 Scalopus aquaticus | reverse complement strand
GGCGAGAGGGTTCACCAGAGATGGAGCGGGTAGCAGAACAGGCAGATCAGAAATACACTGCTGAGGGGAGCAGCGGGCGAGGCAGGAGAGGTCTGCCGCACCATGTGGGATTCTCCCCGGCCGGGCTTCGAACTCGCGTCGCCGCTGCCGACAGCTCCACAGCGCAGCGCTTAACCGCTGCGCCACCGGGGAGGCCCCTGTGAAGCTTTTTCTTGATAAAATAGAACAAAGGCATCCTCTTCACACGGAGCCATGATTGATTTATAGCTTGAAAAGTAGGATGATAAGATATCTACTCTGCAATCCATGATTTCTAGCCAAGCCAAGGGTTCCCGAGGTTCCACAGATGAAACCCAAAGGGACAAAAAGGTAAAAAGGAAGAACATCTCAGATAGTAATTTATTTAGTAACAAAGATGACTGCGATATGAACAGTAACGGAAATCTTTAATCATCACTCCATCCCTCATACTTCTCACCCCTTTATACAGATCTTGCCAAGCTCTTTAAACAGGACACAGTTTTCTCATGATGATGACCTTACTATAAACTCCATCTTCAATACTCTTGCCTCTCCTTTTTTTTTTTCTCCTCATCATATCATTTTCACCTTTCAAGTGGGTAAATACTATCTTCTCTTGGAATCCTTTGTTGACTTCCTTATTGTACACAGCAGTTCTCGCATTAAACACATTCCTTGTTGAATGAATTGCAACTCCCACTAGAGTTTAAACTCAGAACGGGGACAGTGAGTCTATCTACCAAAGAGTTTAGTACAGGATATGGCTTTTAGTTCATGTTCAAGAAATATGCGTTGACTGTAAGTGAGTGGAAAATAATCACTCATATTGCTTATATATGAAATGACTGAAATGGCTGATTACAGGACAAATGCCAGGATCTGGGCATTTGGTACTACAATAGACTGTATATGTTCATTCCTGTGGAGGAACAAAGGGAAAAAAGGGGACAACAGACAAAGGCCACTGATCCAGTGAAGACACAAAGAAAACATCTGTAAAAATATACATCATGAGAAAAATACCGTAAAATTAAAGTGTCAATGATAACACTCATCATAATGAAATTTCCCCCCCCATCATAATGAAATTTTTAAAAAATCAGAAAAAAATTCAAATTAAAAGGATCTTCACCTCGAAATCTTAAATCTGCTAGGAGTTTTTGAGTAGAAGGGTAAATACAAACAATAATTACAGACATTCTAAAAAAGGGTGAGGATAGGGCCTCCCTGGTGGCACAGCGGGTTAAGCACAGCGCTGTGGAGCTGTCGGCAGCTGCGGTGTGATTTTGATGCCTGGCCAGGAAGATTCCCACATGGTGCAGCAGACCTCTCCTGTCTCATCCGCTGCTCCCCTCAGCAGTATATTCTGGTCGATCTGCCTGTTCTGCTCCCCACACTGTCTCTGGTGAAACCTCTCACCACACCCACACTCTGGCCCTCACCCCAGCTTGCAGGCAAAAATAAATAAATCTTTAAAAAAAAGCATGAGGATAAAATTACAACATATCAGAATATTTGGGATACATTTCAAAAGTTATGAGAGCAAACTGTATTACCTTAAACATCTATAGCCATAAAAAGAATGAAATAAACCCTCAACTCAGAAAACTAGAGAGAACAAATTAAAGAAAGTTCAAGAAAGGAAATGATGATGATAAAGTAGAAATTAATGGACTGAGAGGGAAACTAGATTAAATTAATAAAATCCTATATCTTTAGGGGAAACATTCAACAAAATTAACAAATCACTAGCTAATTAAGCCAAGGAAAAAGAGGAGAGATGACAGATAAACAAAATTCACTAGAAATAAAACTACACCGGTGACAGTGAGATCGTTAACTGACTTAAAAAGGCCCTAATCTATAGTATCTTGGTGTGCTGAACAAGAGTAGAACCCTGAAATTTTTTTTTTATTAGCTCTCGTTTTGAAGATAGTTCATATAATTTTATGTTTCACCGTGTAAATTTATCCAATAGGACTGCAACAACATCCTAAATCAACCTAGAATTATGTAATATTGCATCGCATTGCCTAATACGATCATGCACACATCATCCAGAGTTGAATGCCTCATTTTCTGATGCAATGCAGTACTACTGCCAGGTGGCTGCTGAAGTAAGCTACGTCAGCAGTGCACTAGATAAAGCCTGTCGGAAAGGTTGACCACTGAAAATATTTGACTTTGTGCGAGACAGTTTGAGCTACTATTCTATAGAACTGTTATTATTTTATCCATTTAGGCACAATACAGAACAGGAATGCCTCGAAAGTGCGTTAATGGTGTGGACAATTTCTGCTCTATTTGTGGGGAAGTGACATTTGCCAACCTTCTTCTCAAGTGAAGAAGGCTTATCATCTTTACTTCGGATGCAAGGTTGGTGACCAAGACAACCTTGGGCCCCACATCTATGCTGTGCTCCATGGCCAACACAGCTTTCACAGTGGTTAAATGGCAAAAGACTATCAATGCCGTTTGCAGTCTCCATGGTGTGGAGAGAGCCAAACAACCACATAGAAGACTGTTACTTCTGCTTGGTTCCTCCTTTTTCCGGGAGAATAACGAAGCAGAAGAAGTCAAGAAGAGTCTACCCAAACATTCCATCTGCATTGAGACCAGTTCCACATGGTGAGGAACATCCTATTCCAGAACTGCCAGCAGAATATTCTCTTGATTCATCTGATGAGGTCAAGGGTGAGCCGACCTGTTCTTTTCTTGTTCCATCAGCATGCAGTGATCCAGATTTTCACTGTGATGTATCATCAACCCACACAGACTAACACAGGAAGAACTAAATGACCTGGTTCGTAATTTGGACTTACCCATGAACAAGGCTGAACTGCTAGGATCAAGACTGCAACACTGGACTCTTCTAGAAGAAGATATCACAATTACTTTCTATAGAAAGCGTCACCAGCAGTTGGAGCCTTTCTTCAGAAAGGAAAGTACTCTGGTATTCTGTTCCAATATTGAGGGCCTCATTAATGCCTTAGAAATCACTCATGACCCATAAGAATGGAGACTATTTCTAGATTCTTTGAAACTGAGTCTTAAGGTTGTACTTTTGCACAATGGAAACCATCTTCCATCTGTTCTATTCCTGAACAGCTATACAAGAGACAAGCGAAGGAATCTAAGAAGTAGTCTATGACTTGATTTTTGCTGTTATTAACTGTAGGCCTATTGCTATCGGCATGCATTTTGTGATGTAAACATCAATTTATTGCAGATTACCAAAAAACCTAGAGCCAAAATTAGAATTTGACTGTCATATTTGTGTTGAGCATATACAAATTGATAGGAAATCACTAATTTTATTTCAGTAACGTGACTTTTGTAAAAATTTGTTGACCAGTGTGACAAGAAATTTGAAAAGTCCTAGCAAATGTTTTCACATCTCTAGGCAAATAAATGTGAAAACCTAGAGGAAATGGATAATTTCCCAGGAAAATAGTTTATGAAAATTATCACCAGGACACAAGAAAAGCTTAGAATGGTTAATTTACACAGAATAAATCGGGAAAATTATCAAAGAATAGCTTGACAAAAACGTAACAGAGCCAGACATTTTCCTAGGAAAATTCTACCAAACATTTAGAGACCAGTGTTGGTAAAGCAATCTTCCATGGGCCCTGGTATTCTTGCTGAGAACGAAAGGGATATAAGACCCTACTCATTCTTTACCAGGGTCATTACTCAGAATTGTGTTGGCAGCAACCAATGTTGGTAGATCAAATAACTTCTTCCCCAAGACAAAGAACAGGTTTGTTTCCAATTATAAAAGCCGTAGATCTCCCAGACTCAATCTCTCTCTTTAACCTACACTGTGACTGGTAGGTATCCAGCAAGGTTGACCTGCATTTTCCCTGTGGGATCTACAGCACAAATTGGCAAAATAATGCTCTAGGTAATGTTTTTGCCAATAAAGCCCTTTGTCACTAACCCCAGGAAACTCTTATCTTCCACTGCCATCCATGAGACAATCATAGTCTAACTCATTAGCTTATACATGAGTAAATGCTCAGACTTGTACGTTGTTGACAGAATTTACTTCAGAGCACCGAAAATAAGACTTCTAAATTAGGTTTATGGAGCAAATACATTGATAACATCAATAGCTAAACCTAATAAACACCACACAAAAATGAAAATTACAGACTAATGCAGGCTCATTAATACCAATGCAAAAAAATGTGAAATATTTACCAAGACTCTAATACCAAATTAAGAAAATAATCCACCACAAACAATTTATGGAATTTTTATCAGGAGTAGAAGAACTGCTCAATGTTAGTAAATATAAACTACACCTTAATAGATCAAAAGAGAAAGTCAGATAGTTGTTATATCTACTGATGCTGAAAAAGACCTTAATAAAATTCAATGTCAATTCCCAATGAAACCTCAATAAAATAGAATTCATTACAACGCCTCTAACATTAAGCAATATATATGCTCCTTTCCCAAAATCAGTGTACTGCTTAAAAGAGGAGATGGAATTACAGGCATTACTACTATGGAGAGGCATAAGGCAACGTCACCTACTGTCTCCACTACTATTTAACAATGGTACTAGAACCATTTGCCAATGCAAATAGACAAGAGTCAATAACTAGAGGTATAGGAACTGGAAAATAAACCACTTGTAGATAACATGACAATATAGCTAAAAAATGTAGAAGATGGATAATAAAAATAACTGAAACACCAGAAGAATTCAGTCACAAAGCAAAATATAAAATAAACACACAAACAGTAAAAGCCACCTTGTATACAGATCATAACCACATAGAAGATATGATGGAACAGAAAACTCCACTTAACAACATTTTCATTAAGATAACTGAAGTACTAGGAATGAACTCACAGGAAATGTGTGACATTGACATGACGTCTTTAGAAGGTTTCTGATGGACAAAAAAATAGACATGAACAAATGGAAAGATCTACCTTGTCTTAAATAGCATATTGAAAATCATTAATTTTATTAGTTGTCCCTCGGTTAAACTTTTTAAATCTGGCCCTTAAATGTATGAAAAGGTGCTTCATTTTACTCAAGAGAGGAGAATACACATTTAAAAACTCACAGAAATAGCTTCTCATCCATCACATTGGCAAAAACCTCAAAAGCTTGTGCTACATTGTTGGCAAGACTGTTCATGCATTGCTGATAGGAAGGTAAAGTGTCACAACTCTTACAGGGGGTACTTGGCAAAACTGTGTATGCTTTTCTTTCTTTTTTTTTTTTTTTGTTTTGTTTTGTTTTTTGCTGCAATAATCCCAGTTCTTGGAATCTACCCTAATACGAAAATATATGCAAGAGGTTATTGATTGCCTCATTATTTATAATTGCAAAATACTGGAATCTACCTAAATTTTCAAACACAGCAGACTGGTTGTATACACTATATTACATATACACAATACAGCTGCATCAAACTATGTAGTTGCAAAAACAGAATTTAGACCTCAGTGAAGCAAAAAGGAGTCACTTTCAGAATACATAAAATAAAAGAGCAAAGTGCAAGAGAATATATTTTATCAATTGTAGATTTCCTAAATTTGATTTTATTGTGAAAATATGAGAAATATTTTTGTTCTTAGGATATACACACAGTCTTAAAGAGTAAAAGTGAGAGATAGATGCAAACTACTCACAAGTGGTTCAGAGAAAGAAGGAAGGAAAGCCGATATAGCACAAAGTTAAATTGATAAATCTGGGTAAAGTGCAAGAATTGCTGCAGAAAAGTCATGGCATTTCTAGAACACTCCCAGAGCACCCTCTTCGAGTTTCACCATTGTTCAACACTGACTGTGAGTTGCTGAATTCCTACTGACCTTTGCATCCCTGTGAGTTCCTATCCCTGAGATGCTCTTAACTACAGTGTGAATGAATGGATAGCAAAGGAATTAGGAGAGAGAGGCTATGTGGATCTGTCTCTCCAAGGAAAGCAACTAAAAGGACCTAAAATTTAATATATGTTTTCAAAATTGCTAAAATTATAGAATAGCTGAGGGTGAATCTAGACAAAGGGAACAACTTGAACAAAGCACAAAAATAAGAGTGAGTAGGGCTGACAGGGAAGGCTATGAGGATAGGAACAGAGGCCTTGAAACGAAGTCGGGGGAATAAGTCTGGAGAGTTGATGAAGAGAATCAGACTACAGAGATACTACAGATAAGGGCAGGAGGCTTGAGAAGCACTAGAAACCCCCACTGGGGCTCCTGGGTAACAACCAATGCAATATCCAGGCATATGTAACAGCTTCCCCTGTGGCTATTCACACTGGTAGAAAAAAAGAGGACAAGGGTGTTTGTTTGCTGTTGCCCTTTCTGCCACCAGTGACTGAGCAGGCTTCCCAATTGTTCAAATCTTCCTTTTGAATTTTAAGACAGGAATCCAGACAGATGGTGGCTTGGTTTGACTTTGCCATTACGTAGCCACAAGAAAATTTTGCACCACTATTTTTTTTTTGTTAATCTGCCACCCTAACCACACTGTTTCATGCTCTGAGAGTTTTGCTTTGATGAAACAACATGAAAAAAAAAAAAGGAAAAGATAAACTTAAATATGTTTTAACTTTACAAGGCAGAAAGTAAGAATTTCAGCTCCTATGATTAACTAGGTATGGCTTATATGCAGGAGGTACCAAAGCTTAACTTGAAAGATGTTAAACGCTTCAGGCTGTGTGAGCATGTGACTTCTCAGATGGGCAGAAGTGATTGCCATGAACACAGACAAACTTCAACTGAGGGATGTGCAGAGTTGCTTTAGTGATACAGGTTTTACCAAGACTACAGATTAATTATGCATTAATTTTATTTTTTTTCCTAAGAAGGTCAATATGAGTTCACATAGGTATATGTCTGTAGTTTCCAAAATATAGGAATACACCTATAGACAGTGATTAGATTAACTTCAGCACTACCTGAACGTAGAACAAGATTAAAGAAAAAAAAGCCACATGGATTGGAATAATTAATATTGTTAAAATGGCCATCATACCTAAAGCAATATACGAATTCAGTGCAATCCCTATCAAAATCTCAATGGCATTCTTTAAAGAAACTGAGCAGACGCTGCTGAATTTTATACGGAACCACAAAAGATCCCAAATAGTGAAAGCAATCCTGACCAAAAAAAACCCAAAAAAACCCACAAGAATTGAGGTAGTGTACTCCCACACTTCAAACTGGGAGTTTGAAAGCTATCATAATCAAAACAGTATAGTACTGCAATAAAAAATAGATACACAGACCAATGGAGTAGAAGTGAGAGCCCAGAAACAAACCCACACTTACATGGATAGTCAAATTGTGACAAAGGAGCCAACAGTAATACACTGGAAAAAGGAATATCTCTCCAACAAACGGTGTTCAGAAAACTGGACAGCCATAAACCAAAGAATGAAACTAGACCACTATCTAACAATAAACACAAAAATTAACACAGGGTAGATTAAAGACTTATATGTAAGACCTGAAGCCATAAAATACAGACAAGAAAACAGTTCCAACACTGGCTTCACAATGCCTTTGGGGACCTGACTCCAACAACAAGGGGAGCAAAAGCAAAAATAAACAATAGGGACTACATCAAACTAAAAAATATCTGTACAGTGAAACAAACTATCATTAAAATGAAAAGACACTCTACTGAATGGGAGAAAATATTTATAAATCATATATTCAACAAAGGATTAACATGCACGATTTATGAAGAACTCACACAACTGAACAACAGCAAAAAATAACCCAATCAAAAAATGGGGAGATCTAAATAGAAAATTCTCCAAGGATAACATGTAGGTAGCTAATAAGGACATGAAAAAGTGTTCAACGTTACTTATCAGGGAAATGCAAATCAAAACCAAAATGAGATGCCACTTCATACCTGTGAGAATGGCCTACATCAAAAAGATCAGAAACAACAAACGTCGGCAAGGATGTGAAGGAAAAGGAACTCTTATACATTGTATGACTGGTTTAATCCCTATGGAAAACAGAATGGAGGTTTCTCCAAATATTAAAAATTGATCTACCATATGATCCAGCAATTCCACTCCTAGGTACCTACACAGAGAATGCAAAAACACTCATTCAAAGGGATCTATGCATTCCTATGTTCCCTGTGGCCCTATTTACAATAGCCAAGTTATGGAAAACACCTAAGTGCCCAATGACAGATGTGTGGATTAAGAAGTTTTAGTATACAGACACAATGGAATACTACTCACGTATAAAAAATAAAAGATGAAATCTTCCTATTTGCAACAACATGGATGGAACTAGAGAGGATTATGCTAAGAAATAAGTCTAAAGAAGAAAGACAAAGTCTGGGTGGTTTCACTTACACGTGTAATATAGAGAAACAAAACAAAGGGTTATACAGAACCAAACCAAAAAGAACTCACACAATGGAACAACAACAGAAAATAACCCAATCAAAAAATGGGGAGATCTAAACAGAAAATTCTCCAAAGACATGTAGGTGGCCAATAAGCACGATGGGTAATGTTAAAGTTTTCTAGAGAGACTTAAAGTATGTCAGAGGCTGAAAAAATGTTCAACCTTAGAAATCTGACTGTAAAACTGAGGCTCCCATTAGGAGAAGGGGAAGGTGGAGAACAATGTCAGGAGGGGACCCATGGACTCGGCAGAGGACTCTGGGTGCCTTGGTGGTGTGCTTGGTATGGAGACACACATCTGAAGAGAAGGAATCCTATACCTCTGAATCACACGCAACGTTGTAAAACAATGTTACCTTAATAGAAAAGAATATAATTTTAAAAACAAGTAAATAAAAGGGAAGAAAAGAGCAAAATGCTACACTTGGTTCTGATAAGCCCAGGCAGGAAGAAAGAAGATGAGCTGAAATTCAGAAAAAGAAATAGCTATTCATTCTTTCATCTGATGCATATTTATAGGCATAAGAAGATGTTTACTTTTAAACATGCCTAGAATCTATAATATCCTGTAAATATTAATAAGCACCTTTTTGAGAATTCTTACATACTCAGCTGTCTACTTGTCAATGCATCTGTAAACTAATTACATAATTGCTCATTCAAGAAATATGTGTTCAATGCCTGGGAAATGACAAATGCTGATCTGTGCACTGGGGACATAAGCAGAGGGGAAAAGGCAGAGACAAAATTCCTGTGCCCAGGAGTTAACCTCCAGTAGGTACACAACACAACTAAGTAGAAAGGACAGCGGGAGGCTGGTGGTAAAGAGAGGGAGGTACTGAAGCAGGGGAGGGGAGGAAGTGTGGAGCGATGGGTAATGTTAAAGTTTTCTAGAGAGACTTAAAGTATGTCAGAGGCTGAGCCCTGAGACATGTGGACAACTGAGAAAAGCTTCCAGAAAGGGATGTAAAGTGCATCCAGGGCCTGCCTGGTGTGTCCACAGCGAGTGAGGAGGCCAGGTCCTGGGAGTGGAAGGTGGCTGGAAGAGTACAGGAGCCTGAGCCAGAGCCTGCGCCATTTTAGGTAGGAAGTTGGGATTTTATTCTGAATAAACTGAAGGGTCATGAAGGATTTTAAGTAGAAGAATAAGGACTGGATTTTTTGCCTTAGCATTTCAGTCTGGTGGCTGTGTAGAGAACAGATTGCAGAAACAAAAATCATGAGCCAGGAGAGCGGTTAGGAGGTGACTGAGACAATCCATGAAGAGGGTGAGGCTACCAATTGGCCTTCTGCTTTGGAGGAATATTTACATTGAGGAGGGGGTGTTTTATGAAGGAATTGAAAGAAAGGGATGTGCTCTATGGTGGACTTCAGGAAAAAGGGTGGGTGTAGATGGGATAAAGTTAGGAAGAATTTGTGGATATAGGGCAGAATCAAGTTACAGCCTGCTGAGCAGACATAGGGTGGAAGTGTCCAGAAGGGAAAGGATACAGAGGCGGGAACACTTTAAAACACAATGGACACTTTGGCGATTGCCCTTGTGGCTGTGTGATACCAGCATGTGTTAGGCCCCTGAATTTCCCCTCTGTCGTTGGACAGATGGACCCATCTTAATGCCCTTGAAAAAGCATAAGTAGGTCTAAAGGAATTTTTACTAAAACAGAGGAGTAAAGAGAGAACAAGAGAGAGAAACAATGAGGAAACCCAGAGAAAAGGAACAGCGATGTTAAGAAAGAAAGGTTCAAGGAGAAAGAAAGATGAGCATGGAAAAGACTGCAAGAATATAATAAGCAATTGTCCCAACTGCTATTCTGGGACCTTCGTGAGTCCAGTAGCAAACACGAGAGTATATGTGTGCAAGAACATGGCTGAGAAAGGAACAAAGATTTCTGAAAACACTGACTTGATGACTTTCTACCTGGGTAGAGCTCCAGTATGATCCCTGACATTTATTGCTAATAGCTGAATGAGGATAAAAGTGCTTCATGTTATCACTGAATTATTCAGATTGTTTTAATTCCCTTTGATAGTACTATTATTTTTATCTAGGGGTGTAGAAAATAATAGAACACAAAAATCAGAACTGGATGAAATTCAAACCAAAACTTCACTGAAATTGATTAATCTGGTCAATTTAGACAGCTAAACTAGATAATTCAAGCATCCAAGTAGATTTTTTTGGATCAAATGATCACATAAAAGTGAGTTAATTCAGTTTGGTTGTCTGAACTGATGAAGTGAACCAAGAAATTGCAAACTTTGTACCTTATTTCCACTATGTAGATACAGTTCAGTTATAGAAAGGCAGCTTTGAAAAACCTAGCAGGATTAGATTGTCCATTGCATTTTCAACGTATTAATTCTCAGCATCTTCTCCTAATGACTTGTTTGAAAAGAAATGTGGTTTGTGATTCAGGGCTGAGGACACATGGTGCCGAACTGTTTACTATTATTTTGTGGGCGCTTTCAGCTTTTATCACAGTTCATGTCCCTGTCATGATCCTAATATGAGGTTGCTGGGTCACTGCTTTTCTTCCTCCTCTTCCTGACACACGTCTGGAAACTCGCCAGCCCTTTTTCCTATCCAACAGCTAAGTAGGCCTATTTAGAACGTCAGCACCATGCAGCCATTGTGAGTATCTGCCTTCTCCCTACTTCTGACATTTCTTCTTGTCCCCCTCCCTCAAGTCCCCAAACTGTGCATGGCTTTACCTGGTATGGCTTTGGGATCAACACAAGTACAGGCCCATAGGCAACACAAGGCAGTGGCAGGGACAAGGGTGCCTAGGCATGGCCAAGTCCCTGACACTGTCACCCCCACTCCTTTTCCCGCTCACATGGGTATGATGCCCTAAGTCACATCTGGGTCCTCCTCATTCTACAAATAGTTGCCTGTGGTAATAATAAAAATAATAGTAACAGCACATAATAACTGCAAGGCACTCTTTTAGGATGCATAGTAGACCCTTAAATAATACGGATTTGAATGGGTCCACGTATATGTATACATTTTTCAGTGAATACAATTGGTCTTCCACCCTGTGAGTTTTGCATCCATGGCTACGCAGGTAGGCTGAAGCTGAGGTTGTGGATCACATGGCGACGAAGGACCAACTCGACTGACATGAGCATCTATGGATTTTGGTGTCCATGGAGCTCCAGAATCCAACCCCCACGCATACCACAGGACAAGTCAAAAGTTACATGCGGATTTTCAACTGTGGGGTGTGGGCTTCCCCGACCTGCATGTTGTTAACAAGTCAACTGCACATACACACTCAGCCGACCCTCCCTCAAGCACAATGCAACACGCAGTGAACACTCTCTTTAAGTCACCTTTATAGAGGAAGGGACTCAAGTACTGAGAAGTAACCGTTCCAGGCCACACTGCTCACGTGGAGCAACTCAGGGCCAGGCGGCGCGCTGCAGAGCCCCGGGGCCACTGACCAGCTGCAGCGCGGTGCACGTGTCCAGGCCTCACAAACAAGGGTTTTCTCTGCTGGTTTTCCTTTAGTGGGAGAAGAGTCAATCCACTGCATGAAGGGAATTTGGAGATACCCTCTCTTCCAGGACCTGGGAAGAGACTGTATCCAAGGGACTGTGAGGGCAGAATGAGACCAGTGCTGATGTTACCAAAGTCCCTGCTTCCTCCGATAGCCCCTTCTTTCTGGTCCCAAAGGCTGTGAAAGCACCAGGGAAAGTAAAGGAGCAGTTGTAAATGACTAGATTCCCACGCTAGTGGTCAAAAGCCTTCTAAGTTGATGTGTGGACAGAAATTTAGAGATCTAGTTAAAGGAGGCTTATAGAATTTCTGAATTAATTGCACTTACTAATGTACCAAGAACTGCTAGAGTTCTCAGTACCCGTCTGTTTCATTCCCTGACAATTATTAGTTCGTCTTTCTTCCATCCATCTTGTTTTATTCATTTGTGAATTTATCTGACTATTATCAAGTACCAGCTGAGCAGCGTCAGCATCAATGTGCTAAGGTGAAGGCAGCTGAGTTATAATCTCTGGGCTACAGTTCTGCCCACTACTGGGGAAACACCACTTACCACACTTGATACCATTTTTGATGGCAATGTTGTGTCTTTGTTCAAACAGACTCATCCAAAGTAACTCCCATATTACCAGAACTGGCAAGGCCCTTTAATACTAGCTGACAGGCAGCACAGAATGGCTTATCAGATTTGGGGTTTCACCTCTCTGATGTTTTTGCAGAATTCTCCATTCAAATTTGTTGTATTTGATGGGGCAGAAGAGAGAGTATATGTGGATATATGTTATATTATTTGTCCCAAACCAATTTCTAGGTGAACTGGTTTAGGAAATTAACCTTTAAAGGCTCAACATCATGATTTGAAAAATGAGATAACAATGTCTAATTTGAAGATTACAGCGAAGATTAAATGAAATAATGTGCATAAATCTCTCTCTGTAGTGAATAATAAAATGGTACTGGGAGAGGTGGAGGAGGGGGAGAGGAGAGAAAGAAAATATGCACCATGTGGTCTATGCAGGAGAAAAATATGGTAACAGCAGCACAACCTCCAGGACCAAAGAAGAATCAGAACGGCGCCTTCTTAAAGAAACAAAGGTGGGTTTGTTGTTGTTTTGTTAGCATTTGTGCTCTGGAGTCCCTTTAATGAAATATCCAAATCTTTTCTGTATTTTCAAGTTCTTTAATTATACCCCTTCTTGGCTTTTTGTTTTCTCTTGGCTGAAATCTGATCTCCCAGATATTTGGGAAATTTTCTGATGCCATTATCCTTCCCATTTCCCTCACAGAATGATAGTGCTTTATTTGAACTTGAATTTGTAATGTGTGTGTGTGTGTGTGTGTGTGTGTGTGTGTGTGTGTGTTTTTCGTTAAAATACAACATCTCTGGGATAAGGGATGAACCCACATATTTCTATTTCATACAAAAACATTCAGAAAGTCAAAGTGACAAGTAGTTCAAGGAAACAAAAAATTCTGATTACAGAGACCCAGTTTTACATTATGTAAAAAGATACTGAGGCCAAGAAACCACAATGAACGAGAGAACCATAAATACATATTTTATCCAAATTTTAGGAAAATATACATAAGATGACTAAATATGACTTCAAGAGAGCCAGTTCAGAATATGATAGGAATAACTAGAAAGAAGACAAAAGCAGATTGATTCAACTTTCTGGGGGCTCCTGGGAAATCTACTATAAGAAGCTAAACTATACTTAAGAGACTGCTAAAGATCCAACAATTGAAAAGGTTTCAAGTTAAAACTAAGCAGAGTAAGAATAATACAGGCCACTACAGTAAAGTGGAGAAAGGAATATAAAGTTTTACATGCAGTGAGCCTTCAAAAAACGTGAAGAAAGCCACTACATGGGGCTCAGACGGGCCATGTGTAAAATAAGTAGAAACAAGGCAAGGGACCTGAGCTTTAGCAATGAGTGAAAGGATCATATGCCAAACCACAGGAAAGTATTTCTGCTGAAAATAATGGGCTCTTGAAATACATTTTCAGAATAAAGGAGTGAAGGTAAAAGCTATTTTCCTAACAAATGCTAATGAGCAATTAAAGACAAGGTGAAAGAAAAGTTATGAGTTCTAATCCCATGAATGTTACCTTCTTGAGAAGGAGTAACAAGACAAGGTGAACCAGGCAGTACTGGGCACTCATTTCCTGGAATAAGTAGGAAAATGATTTAAAGTGAAATGGGTAGAAATTGAAACAGCAGTGAAAAGGCTAGAAACTGATAAGGCAAGTATATACCAGGTCCTAATACTATACGTTATTACTACTAGATTGATAACATACTGTTGCACTATGCCAAAACCTTTGGTAGTAAAGTGATCATATAAAATTATCAATAAAATAACCTTTCAAAACAATAAAGATAACATATTCCACATGTTTTAGAGGAAATGAAGAAAAAATTAGTTAAGATTTAAAATGTTTAGGTCTCCTATGCCAGGTTAGATAAGTAAAAATTCAAATCAGAAGAAAACGTATTTTTCTGAATTTAAAATAAGAGGAGGAGACCAGACAATATATATTGAAGATCTAGCAATTTTCTGGTTCATTTGTTCAATGTGGGTAGAGTCCAAGTTGTTTTCTTAAATCTGTATTAAAACTATCATCCCATAAAGTTATCTACATTGCCAAGTTTCCTCTTTGTTCTCTGTGAATACAGTATAAGAATGGGTGTATAATTTGAATTTTTCAGCAATATTTAACCAAAAAACAATGACAAGAATACATATTATACAAATACTATGTTTTAAAAACTGTGGCTACAATGTTGAATCAGAGAAAATACTTTCAAATCTATCCTTTACATATATAAACCCATTTACTCCTTACAAAAAGCCTAGAAGATGATTTATATCATCATCCCCATCATATAAAAGTGAGAACTCTAGGGTTCTAAGATTTGAGTTACTTGCCTAAGATCACAGAGTCAGTAGCTTTGACTTAAATCTACACTGCTGGACAGCCATTATGTCTTAATCATTATGTTGCACAGACCACAAGTAAACAGGGAGGTGTATGTATTTATGAAATTACTTTTAACTAAGTTTGAAAAGCACACTAGGAGAGCAAACTACCTAACCGCAGAGTGGGAGGGAGGGTTAGTAAGGTCTTCCTTGAAACATGAATAGGAATTCACTTAGGAATTATGTTGGAGAAGCACATTTCTTACAAAGATAATTATGTGGTCTGGTGAGAGAGAATATGCATTTGAGGAAGGGGGAGAGTACGGTGAGTTAAATGCACCTTGTACAAAAAAGAGAAGCATGTATATTCACAAACTTTGTTGATTTAGTTCCCCAGCTTCACTGCAAACAAAGTGAGTCTTCATTTGCTAAATTTACCCTCCTTAATCTGATTCCAAAAATACTCTCCGTTTAAGTGAAAGAGCCTTCCATATTAGCTATAACAGATTACAACTAAATCATTGTATGGTGTGCAGGAGGTAGATTAAATATCATCCAGATGGCTGAGGTGACTAACTCATCATCTCAAAAGTATTAAGATTTCACCAAAAATAAAAATAAAAATATTTGATTCGATTGATTTATCAGTCTAAAATATACAGAGACAGATAATTCAGAATATCATTGCTTAGATAGTCTCTCTGTAGAATCTAGCTCTACGAATGCTCTATCTTCTTGAGAATGTGGTTCTCTTTGTTTCCATTAACATGTCTGTTTTTATAGTCTCTATTTTTAAACTATTTGAGCAATGTTTAAAATACCACAATATGGTCTATTTTCTCACAGAATCGTTATTGAAATAAATAAGAATACAAGCACAGACAATAATGGAATGAAATTACTCCATCTTCTTAGACTCAATATCCCAACACTGCTGACAATTTTTATATCTTCCTATTAGTGCCCTTCCAAACATAAAATTCACTGGGGTCTTTTTCTTTTTTAGTTTTTAGATACTTTTTTTTAAGTTTTTTTAGGTTTTTTTTTTTAGTTTTTTAGTTTTTTAGTTTTTAAATGAAATGGTTTTCTTAAAATTATTTAGAATTTCCTCTAAGAATTGGTATTAAATATTATATTCTATTATCTTCTAATGCCTCAAGTAAATAAAACTGCAAAATTAATTTTGAATTTGACCAATCCCAATTCCACTTCTCAGTATTTTCCCAACACTCAACTAAAACTGCAACCCTATTTTAATTTCTTCTCATTTAACTTTAATGAAATTGCACCTTAATTTTGAAATGATTGGACTGCTTCATTCCTACCACTAATTCTACTTCCCTCTCACCCCCACCCAATTTTCTGCAGCAATCCTTTCACTTAGAAGGATTTATCCAGGTCTCCCTAACTGCTAACACCAAGTTAGAGTCAAGAACTAAAGCTTCACAGAGTCAGCTGCGGCTCTTCCTTTTACCCACTGGTGACATCTCACATATTGATACTAGATTGGTAAATTTGTTACAATATATTTAAGCATTTAAAGGTCTTTGCATCACATAAAAATTTAAGTATAAAGCAATTGAAAAAAAACACTATTAAAGAAGAAACTGGAACAGACTCATCAGAAATTTTGGTAGATTTGGGTTTTGGTAGATTTTTACATGTTTGGCCTAATACATTTCCCTTTAATTCCCTTAATATACCCTGTGGATTTCCACAGAAATGCGAACTGTGTGTTTCTGATTCATTTATACTTAACTCATCAACATGTTTGGTAAGAATGATTTGAAGCACAAAGCCTCAGGAATAGTTTTTGTGGGTTCTTTTATTTAGTTGGTAAACAACTGGAACCTGAACCCAGAAATCTGGGGGCTTCATTTAATACTCACATTCCATAAAGAATGAGCGCACTATTAACTAGATCAGGCACACTTTGCCTTTGACAGCGCCTTGCTCCAAAGCCTGCAGCTGGGAGGAATTATTTTGATAGTTTGCTCTATTTCTTGTCACTTTTATTTCAGGGAACATAAGCCTTTGATGGTGCAGAACTGGTTTGAGTCAGGACCAGCTGACACCCCATCAGCTCTGTGTGTTTACACAGGTCTAAGTCAGAGCTTCCCTGCCCTGGGAGCTGCTCATCCAGCCAGTCTGAAGGGAAGGCTTGTTTCTCCCAGAAATAAACTGAGAAAATGAAGAGGTGCGAGGTGGTCATCTTCATGACCTACTCACGGCAATTTGTTGATTTACGTAGAGCTAGAAAGAGAAACAGAACGTTTACCTGTTCTTTCCAGGGTCTGAGTGAACAAGTATAAGATGACCTATTCAATGACTATTTTCATCAAGCTAATTATTCCTCAGTTTCCTAGTACAACCCCAGGATCTTTGCTTAGAAAGCAGGGAGACACATCTATTTCCTTTTTCAACCACCTTGAGAAAATGGACAGGACAAGACCCACATCTGGGCCTCCCTGGTGGTGCAAGGGGTTAAGTCTCAGCACTGTGAAGTGCTAGGCAGCCACTGCAGCATGAGTTTGATACCCAGCCAGGGAGATAACCCACATGGCACAGCAGACCTCTCCTGACTCATCCGCTGCGCCCATTAGCAGTGTATTTCAGTCAGTCCACCTGTTCTGCTCCCCACTGTCTCTGCTGAATCCTCTTACCCCTACCACACCTCTGGTCTACACCCCAGCTCTTGTATGCATGAATAAATAAAATAGATCTTTAAAAAAAAAAAAGACCCACAAGACCCACGTCTGTGTATTTAATGAAAGACGCCCTGCACCTGGCTAGCTGCTCTCGGCCATTAGTCTATCACCCTGTGGGGGGTTATTTTCTCTTGAAAATGGCTGACCTCTATTTTTTGGAAATCAGCAACCACACCTCCTATTCCTTATTCTTCATGGGCATTCCTCCAACAACTGCCAGATCCCTGTTTCCCTGGGGTTTGTATTTATAAAGACCCTTAACACTCTGTTGAGATAATCTGCTTATACTGGTGTCTACTTTTCCCTCCACCCGCCCCCACTTCTCCTGCATTATCAAACCCTATGCCTTCCCTGAGACTTCTAAGGGCTCCCTTGGAAACAAGATCTGAGGTCTAGAGGCATTTTTTTCCCCCTCTGCTACTCATTGCAAATAGAAATCCTCTGGTTATGAGATACATGTAATTTCTGTAGAAGGAACTTAAAAACAGAGGATTAGCATACTGAAATAAGAATAATCCAAAGGAAATTCCTAAGAAGAAAAAACAGCTCTTTCATCAACTCTCTCTGGAATTAAATGGAGATGAAACAGATATGTGTGGTATTTGCAAAAAAAAAAAAAAAAAGTGCTTTTCAATACAGGGCATAAAATTTACCTTCTGAGTTTCATACACACAGGTCCTGATCTTTTTTCTCAAACTAGACTGGTATAAGTTAGGAGGAAAAAATACAGCAAAAGAAACTGCAGAAAAGGGTTCTGAACCACCTGTTTATCAAACATTCCCCACCAAAGTGTTGTGGAAAATAAGGCCCTAGGGATGGAAGTGTGCTACCCCTCATCTGCAATCATTAAAGACTTTTATTTCCCCGTTTGCATAAATCATTCTGCCCACTGCTATAAAATTCTGAATGGAATTGCTTCAAAGTGGGGAGAGGAAGAAACTCTTAAGGTTTCTACATATTTTTAACCTCATTCTTTAAAATATGTACTTTTAAAAACATATTGTGTAATGGAAACAACACACTCATTCTGTAGCACAGGTGCACATTTTATAAATACACAGGAGTTGGAAGAGCAGATTCAAAATACCTTTTTTTTGGCTTTACTATTAGGGATGAATAACCAAAACTATGCTCAGAGCCCACTGACCTATCTAAAAAGCATCGTGGACCATAATTCTGGAGCTGGAGTACCTGTGCCCCCTCAGCTGCCTGCCCTTGGATACGGGCTTTGAATCTCCAGTCTCCACTCGGGTCTTTGAATCTCCAGCCCAACTTCCACAATTAAATTAGATAATGACGAAGGTCCCTTTTGGGAAAAGGCCAGTAATACCTTGTACACATGCTTATTAAAACTAGGATTTGACAGTCACAGTGACCCACACCCGAACAGGTTGTGAGGGTGAATAGCACTGTCATCAAAGAGCTGCGAACCTAATCATACAATAAAATTTAAAAGCTTATTCCATTTTAATATTTATAAGAAAGTTGCCTGGAACAGCTTTATTCTGCTGTGTGAGATGTAATATGTTTGATCCACCCTCGTGGCAAGTGAGTTTAGGGAAAAAAAGTTTGTGTATACAGGTTCAGGGGAGGGAAAGCTCTGATGGTTATCATGAGGAGCAAATAAAGCTTGAGCTGTTAAAAGGTGAAGAAAATAGCAAAACTAATTATGGTCAGCTTTGTTGAGTAGTTTCTAAACCTTCCTTAGACTTACCTGCTCACATTTCAAATGTAGAGAGCTTTTCAGAATTTATGACTTATTGTCTTAAAACCTTATGATCATTTTCTTAAATGAAGATTCTTGAACATATCCCTTGTGACACAGTTCGTATGTTCACCCAAATGATCTCTAATCACACCACTCAACTATAAATAATATTGAGTGATTTCATCTGTTCCCTTTCAAACAAGAAGTGTTTAACCCTCCAAAGCCCCAAACTTAAGTTTTTACACCAAGTAGTTGCTCAAAAAATGAACAGTTGACTCTTGAACAATGTGAGAACTAGGGGTACAATGGCTTGCCAAAGTTTGAAGTCACTTAACTTACAGTTTTGGACTCCCAAACACATGGGTTGAATGCAGAATCATGGAGAGAAAAAAACCTTGCTTATAAGTGGACCCATGCAGTTCAAATCCGTGTTGTTCAAGGGTTCACTGGAATGAATGTGTAAGACGGGAGAACCAGTACCTTACCAAAACCTAGAAAAGCCTTCTTAAAATTATGGACCATTTGTATCACTCACTCTTTTGAGTCCTTATTTCAAATTCATTTTATTGGGTTTCACTTCAACTCTATTAAAAGCCCTCACATATCAATAAGTTCACCAACACATGTTGGACATGAAAAGTTGGGGAGCCATCAACCAAAAGAATGTCAGGGTCCCCCTCCTTTTAGTTTCCACTGAATATCAGGGACCTGAAGGATAGCTTCTATTCTGAAATGTCTTGAGACCTAAACATTTTCTTTGTTTCTGAGTCTACCTTATTCTGAAACCCATTGGTACCCCCAAGGCTGTTGTATATGCAATCCTTTGACATCAGGGATCTTACTGCAGTGGTGGAGGGATAGGGATCAGCTGAAAGCAGTGACTATTAATGGCCCAATGAACTGAATGTTTATGACATGCCAGCTATTGTTTCAAGCACATTTTATATAGGTCTGTTTACTTATGTGTCATACTAACTCTTACTTACAGGCACTGTTAGTCCATTTTGCAGAGAAGAAAGGTGAAGAAATAAGTCACTCACCCATGGTCACACAATAAGTAAGTGGTAGAGCCTGGATTCAAACCCAGGGAGTGCATTTCTAACTCCATATGCTTAACCACTAAGCTAAACTGACTGATAAGAAATGGGATGAAGAACAAAGTTCTAGAGAGTTCAGGGAGAATGAAAGCATTATACTGCCACAGAATGATGCCTTCTAACAGAATAAAATTGATTATGCCCTTGTGTGACTGCTAGTAATTTATGTAACTGTTAACTGTGCAGCTATGGTTTAAAAGCCTTTCCCTAAATAACTGTTTAGTTGCACTCACATCCATTACACCACAGTCATAAAAACAATTCTTGAAGTTAGTGGATCTAGTTGATCTTAGTATGAGTAGTCAACCTGGGGAAGTGGATTCTCAGTTTGGGAGAAGTCTAAGAGTGATAGAGGAATAGACATCTAAAAGGAATTGAAAATTCCTTATGGAGCATAAATAAAAATGTAATTTTAGGGAAACATAATAGTCTTCACTGTGGATACGCTAGAAAGTGGGAACAAGGCATTTCTTACACACTTTATGTGAGGCCCAGGTTATATGAGATTTAGCAAAAGGAAAGGAATATGGAGATACAGACAGCAGACCGGGTTCTTCTCATCAGCCTGCAGGAACAGTGGCCAGGAATGCAGCCTCCTGGGGCTGGGAAAATTCACCCCTTAGACTTAGGGCACTTCACACTCAGTCTTCTCTGAATAGGAAGGGCAGAGATCATTCACTTTATTCTCATTTCAAGGCAAGACAGTTCTGATTGTGACTCCCAAGTGTCATCAACAAGGGAGACATGTCACACATATCCTTCTAAGCCAGCTTGCTGGTGCTCTGCTTGCTATCAGGGGGACATGAGGAACTCTGATCTCAGGGGTCACAGGCAACAGATCAGATTAGAAGAGAGTTAAAATCCAGTACTTGTTACTGAGAAGGACACACACTTCAAGTCATGAAGCATTTACTGAATGCCTGTTACATGCCAGGTATAATGCTAGTCCCCAGTAGGAGAATCTCCTCTAAGTTATATGGAAGAAAATTTAATAGACCAAGCAGCAATGGGAACCAATTACTAGGACGGGAGGACAAATGCAGGAAAGAACATAAAGTAGATCATTCTTCTGAAGAATGACCCTGAACACTGATCAAAGTTCCACGGTAAAGTTTAAAATAAAAAAAGCAAAACAATTCTCTCTCTCTCTCTCTTAACAAGGTAGGATGATTTTTAAGGAAATCCTAAACATTAACTTGACAAAGGGGAAAGATCTTTGAAAAAACATGCACCAAGAAACAGCTTTCACCATGAATATAACAGTATAACTCAACACGCATTTAAACTGAAATGAGACTTATTCACTATCTAGAAAGTTCAAAGCCCTTCAACAGAATCTGTTTGACTTGTTTGGCAGCAAAATAAATATGATGGGTGGTCTGGTTCAGGCACCTGTCCAAGTGTAATCACATTACATGTTCACAGAATCAACATTTGAAAACCCCATCTCTGCTGCATCAGCAACAGTGTTATGGGAATCTCTCCTGAACACAGGAAAGCAGCATGTTACACAGACATCTTTGCTCCATGATCTAAACTCCATCAGAAAATTCAAACCTAGCAAAAAAAAAAAAAGAAGGGATTTGCATGTCACAACCAGAGCTCTAGCACTTGAAATCCATGGTGGTGCCTTGAGGAGCGAAGACTCATCTCATTAATAGCCGAATGACTGCAAAAGCATGGGCATCATTTTCCAGCTTAAATGGCAGAGAAGAATCTAAAATGTAAGTTTTCTGACTTTTGACTATATTTCACTACACATGATGCTTCTCATTTCAGTTTTCCATATCACCTAAGCCTAGAATAGAGCTACTAAAAATTCACCACTTTTTCCCTCTCCTTTAGTATAGAAGGTGTGGCCTATAGGACAGAATAATTCTGAAGCCAAATTCCATTGTGTGGGGGGCATAGAGGGGAAATCCCCACATCAACAAGCACTTTTCTGACAGCAGCTGAATGTCCTACAATTCAACACAATTCTGACACTACCTCAGTCTGATACCACAAGTCAAGGACTCACTTACTTCAAGGCTGCCCTCCACTTCAATCACAATTACAAGTCCCAATCACAAGCATAAGTGCAGGTTGTTACCTACACTTCTCACCAAACAGCTCTAGACTGGAGGTTCCAATGACTCCTTCCTTGGGCTTGATTAATTGGCTTGATTGGCTCACAAAACCCACAGGAATATTTCACTTATCACATTACTGCACTGATATAAAAGGATATGATTTAGGAATAGTCAAATGGAAGAGATGTAGAGGGCAAGTCATGCAGAAAGAAGGCAGAGCTTCCTTGCTCTCTGAGGGTGTCACTCTTTCCAAATCTCTGCCTGTTCACCAACCTGGAAGCTCTCCAAAACCTGTCCTCTTGGGTTTTTATGGCACCTTCATTACAAAGCCACTGGTGATACTCAAACTCTAGACCACATGCAGGTTTTTATGGCACCTTCATTACAAAGCATAACGGATCAATTCCTTGGCCACTGGTGATACTCAAACTCTAGATCACATTCTTAATTATCACCCAAAGTCAATTTATTAACATAAGAACCCTGATTTCTCTTATAGCTTAGGACATTCCTAGAGTTTTAGGAGTTGTGTGCCAGAAATGTGGACAAAGACCAAACATATTTGTTACTATAACTTACAATATTCTATCACTGGCATATAACCTACAATAGATTTGAGTCCCCAAATCTGCTCCTAACTCTTTGTACCTGCAGAACAAATGAAGATGCTCAGGCTTTTGCATCTTTGGGCTTTGCGGCTATCACCTGCAACCCTGACGGCAGGAGGCACTTGGGAGCGTGGGCTCGAAGCACCCATGCCTGATGGTGGACACCTGGAGTATGGTGTGGGCACGCGGAAACAGGCACACCTGAGCCTGGGGGCTGAGGCTATAAGGGTGGCATCACAGACAGGAAGGTGGGCAGCAGCAGAGAGTGACAGAGACCAGCTACAGAGAACATCAGAGGGAGCCCAGAGAGAGCAAAAATTCAGCAGTGGCTGGGGAGCCTCCCAGCCCCCTGCCCGCCCTGCCTGCCCAGCACTTGGTTGCCTCACTACAAAATGGTGTAAAAGATCATTAAAATCCTGAAAAAGCCACTGAGGGTTCCAGGACTCCCCTTTGCCCACTCTGCCCTGCTGCCTGTCTGCACTACAGTGCCCTAAACAAGTCACTTCTCTCAAGTCCACTTTTCTAGCTTACAATTATATGGATTAAACTGAAGAGATTTTGAAAGGGCTGTATGAAGATTCTTGCAAAACATAAGCTCCATGCACTATGCAAATAATCATCTCCCTGAGTGTAGGGCAAGTGAAAGAATGGTCAGGATTTTCCGCCCTACCGCCATTAGATTTAATGATGGACCCCTGCGATCCTACACGCCTGCCTGATGGTGGCCCCTGGAATAGGTTGTGGGTGTGCATGAATGGGTGCACCCGGGCCTGGAGAGACCGCATATAAGGTCAGCATCACAGAGGATGAAGAAAAAGAAGCGGTGGCAGCAGCAGTAGATTGCAGAGTGTGGTGGCAGAGGTCTTTTCAGGGTGCAGCAGAAAGATCATGAGAGAACACCAGAAAAGCCAGAAAAAGTGAAGATTTGCCGGGGGCTGGGAGGCCTGCCAAACTCCTGGCCCCCAGCTCCCCTGCCTGTCCTGAACCTGGTTGCCTCAATGCGGAAAGATCATTAAAAGCCCCCCCCCAAAAAAAAAAACACCCAGGGCTCCAGGACTCCTCCTTTACCTGTATGCCCAAATCACAGGCAACCTGCACTGTGCCTGGCTGGCACTACACTGAGGGTAAGGACCATAATATATACAAATGTCCAACTGAAGTGCCTGTGCATAGCAGTAATGATAACTGAACACTGTCAAATATTTGCTCTGTCAGGAATTGTTTCAAAAACTTGCATAAATTGATTTACTATTTACCACTAGTCTGAGTTACTATTTATTATTATAAATAATATTAACATTATTCCCATTCTATCTGAGGCTCAGAGAGCTAAGCAGAGGTACTGAAATTCCAGCCTAAGTTCATGAAGGTTTACCACATGATCTAAAGCACATTTATACAGATGTTACATACAGCATGATATAAATCACAGCACATTTCCAGCAAACTTTCACTTTGTTTCTGATTCCGGGATCTCCCAGCCAAACACC
Source organism: Scalopus aquaticus (assembly GCA_004024925.1). Lineage (NCBI taxonomy): Eukaryota > Metazoa > Chordata > Mammalia > Eulipotyphla > Talpidae > Scalopus > Scalopus aquaticus. The sequence goes on along the minus strand of PVIJ01009061.1, from coordinate 44,988 downwards.
TTTTCATAAAACATTTCCTGAACTTCCTGATACATGTGAGGGTTAGCACTGTTTATAGATCTGGGGGGCTAGTAGAATCTGTGGCAAAACACAATGATTGTCTTGAATAGACAGCCAGACCGGCTTGCTCCACTCTCATTTTACCCCTTCTTTGATCGCTCTTCATGTGTGGTCAATTTGGTTTAGATATCAAAGTAGACCTGTAAGTCATGAAATTACACAAGCCTGGAACATGGCCATTACATGTAGTGGGTTCAGTACTGTTCCCCTAAGATTTAGTCTATCCAGAAGTTCAGAATGTCCTTTATTTGGAAATAGGGCCTTTGCAGATATGAATATTTAAGAAAAAGTCATCCTGGACTTACAGTAGGCACGAAATCCAATGACTAGAGTTCTTTTAAGAGAAGGGAGAGGGAGATCTGGACACAGAGACACTCAGACACAGATAAGATAGAGGAAGGAATGCCTGAGAGGCCAGAGGCGAGTTCAGAGGATACAGTTCATGCCAGGAAGCACCACGGATGGCCAGGAGCAGCAGAAGCTAGAAAACCAAGGAAGAATTCTTTCTGAGAGCCTCAGGAGGGAGGGTGGCCTTGCCACCATGGATTTCAGGCTTCTGCCCTTTGGAACTATGAAAGAATAAGCTTTTGTCTTTGTAAGCAGCCCAGTTTGTGGTAATTTGTTACAGAGGCCCCAGGGAACTAACAGCCCATTCCTACTGCTTGTTCTGTGAAGAATTAGAAAAGGTATTTCAATGACTTTAGAAGTCACTGAAGAACCGGAGATTCTAAACATAGAACTAAATTAAGAATTCTGTAAATCACACTCTCTATGTGGGGAAAAAATTCTGTTAATCACACTTCACATGGAGAGAACACCAGCCATTACTGGCAGCATTTATTTTCACTTTTGATGGTCCAGTAATGAGAGCAAAATCTACTTACAGTTGAGAGACTTTTTCCCTCGTGTAACATACTTCCACATAGTTATAAAACAGCATGCTCTTAAAAGACAAGTTCCACAAAAATAAACTTAAAGGAAATATTTTACAAAAAATTATTTCCAAAAATATAATAAAATACTGACATATTTCTGCCATCAAACAACCATATCAAGAGGTATTTTCATTACCCTAAGTTATTTCTGTCTATCTAGCCCAGTTTTAAACCTATGTTACAGTAAAGTTGACTTAATATATTAAATATTCATTAACCCATAATTTTCTACAGCCCAAATAACCAGGGACCATCAAAGATGATTTTTTTTAAAGTACACTTTAACTGGGTCCATTTTGGCATATTTGAATATTTTGTGCAGAATTATTACCCAAATGAAATACAGTAGAGATCCCAAATTTTAACTTATTAGGGAAAAGAACCTGTAAAAATTTTATGCTTTGCAATCAAAAGTAGTGCCCCAGCATGGTGACCGCTACTATGAGCAGCTGTGAAGGGAAAAAATCAAGGTGTTGATTAAAGGGGTTTTTCATATTATTCACCCTTAAAGGTTCTTTAATTGGAAAGCGGCCATCATTAACAGAACCTGTTCACCAGAATGCTTTGCTTCAAATGATGAAAGGAGCCACCCAACTTGTGACTCTTCACGCCAGGTTGCTGCCAGCCACTGACACCTCTCGACAGTGTCCTGCTTTGTCACATGTCAGCTTTAATGAAAGGAAAAAAAAAAAAGCATGGTAACTCCATTTATGGGCTTCTGACATTCTGTGGCTTCAAAAGAAATTTATTTCTTCAGAGCACACACTGGAAACTTTGGGGTGGGTCTTCTCACGTGAAAGGTTCTCCTTGTACACAAACCTCTCTCCCCAATGGGGTGCCCCCTACTCATTCAACCTCCTTTCCACTTTCCCCATATCTCTGGGAGGTAGGATTTTCCTCTAGTGTCCTGCTCTGAAAAGTTTAGAACCACTTTAACTCACTGTAGGGTAAAAGGAAGTGATCAGGTTTTTCTTCTGCCCTCCTGCCATTAGCATCAATGATCGACACCTGTGGTCTCACATTCTCGCCTGATGGTGGACATCTGGAGTGTGGTGCGGGGCGTGCATAAGTGGGCACACCTGAGCCAGGAAACTGAGCATATAGGGGCAGCATCACAGAGGCCTGAGCATGGAGGTAGAGGACTGTGTGGCAGAGCGCAGTGGAGAGCAATAGAGAGCATTCGAGAATGGCTGAGAGAAGAGCGAGCTTATAAGGATTTGCAGGGGGCCCGAGTTGCTGTCTCCCTGCTGGCTTGTTTCCCCTAACCTGTGGGTATGATGCCAAGGGCTCCAAGGTTCTCTTTCAAGCTGCCTGAACCGACCATGAACCTACCTGGCCTGGGATGGTTGCAGAACACTGATCCTTCTGGATATTTCCTATATCTAATTCATCATCATATCCTGAAGTGTCTTAACTGAAGCTGTCTCCAGTCCTGTCTCTGCTCCAATGCTCAGGTCACCCTTCTCCTGTCACCTGAGATTTCCTGATGACCTACTTGGGGTATAGATTCTAGAATCCCTCCCCTTCATGCAGGTAAATGTTCCCAAAACATTTCTTTCTTTTATTTCCATTTTTTAATTTTTTTTTTTTTAGAAACTGACATAATACTGCACTATACCATTATATAACTTTCATTCTCCTGCTTAAAGATTTGTTATGGTTCTCAACTTTCCACCAGATAAAAAACAACTAATCCCAGCCTAGGCTTTCAAACCCTCTACCCTGTAGCTCACTGCATCTTATCCACCTTTCCTTTTCTTCTAAACTCCAGTACAGTTGCGGTTCCAGACAGAACAGTATTGACACTCCTTCCTCACAACCAGGCCTACAGTGTCCCCTTGGTGACACTTGGCCTGTCCCCAATTCTTCCTTGATGTTAGGCATAGAATGTCCTCCCTCTTCCCTACCATTAAAGCTCTACCAATCCCCAAAGATTCTGCTCAGTCTTGCTACTTCAAAGAACCTTCTCACACAGTAAGTCCTCTTTTTTTTTTTTTAAAGATTTATTTTTTATTTATACATACAAGCTGGGGTACAAGCCAGAGGCGTGGGGCGGCGAGAGGGTTCACCAGAGACAGAGCGGGGAGCAGAACAGGCAGATCAGAAATACACTGCTGAGGGGAGCAGCGGGCGAGACAGGAGAGGTCTGCCGCACCATGTGGGATTCTCCCCGGCCGGGCGTTGAACTCGCGTCGCCACTACCGACAGCTCCACAGCGCAGCGCTTAACCGCTGCGCCACCGGGGAGGCCCAGTAAGTCCTCATTTAACATTGTCAGTAGGTTTCTTAAAAATTGCGACTTTAAATGAAATGGATATAGGGCCTCCCTGGTGGCACAACGGGTTAAGTGCAGCACCAAGAAGCTATCCAGAGCCACTGCAGCACAAGTTCGATACCCAGCCAGGAGGCTTCCCACATGGCACAGCAGACCTCTCCTGCCTTGCCCACTGCTCCCCTCAGCAGTGTACTTCATTCAATTTGCCTGTTCTGATTCCCACTCTGTCTGTGGTGAATCCTCTCACCACCCCACACCTCTGGCCTATACCCTAGCTTGTATGCATAAATAAATCTTTTAAAAAAAAGTGAAATAGATATATAAAGAAAAGGATTTTTACCAGAAACTAATTGCCTTTTGTACTAAATTGCTTATTGCCATCCATTTGCATGATTACTCTGGTTTATAAATTTTTGTTTTCCAATTATTTGTATCATTCACTCACTCACTTTCCAACTCATTACAAGACAGGATCCAACTCACTTATTCCAGGATTATGGGTGGCTGGGACCTCTCTGTACAGCTCAGGGTACAAAGGGGGGCCCAACCTTGGACACAGCATCATCTCAGGGTGCATCACAGACATACCACACTCACTCATTCCCTCTATTCTTTATCTTTGTTAAGAGTTTCATCAGAACACTTGGAAACATTTTTACACTATTTCCTATACTTATCTCCAGGTCCAATGGGGACCCACGTCTTAATCATTCCATCTTTCCAAACTGCCCCCATCCCCATCCTGGAAAACCACTGTCCAGTTCTGTTCATTCTTGCCCATCCTTGATCTGTTGAAAAAAACTTCTCATGAGTCCCTCCTTACAACCTCTTATAATATTCCGACTACATCATTCCTAAATTTATTTCTATGTTGCCAGAGTTGGCATGGTAGATGCATGACCATGTCATGTCTGTTTTAAATAATCAACTCTGGTCTGAGATACATTTCTAAATGTTAGCCTGTTGTGTTTTCCCAAGTTAAATCACTGTCCATACAGGAAGGCTGGTTGAGAAGACAAGGGTATAACTTTGCCATGTGATATTTGAGATGGTTCCTATTTGCTTCTTTTGTTCAATGTACCAGGTGCTTATCTGTGAAACACCCTCTTTCCGGATGCTCAAAGTAGAGTCTCTCCAGGTGAGTGGCTCCACACCCACTTCACGACCTGCCATTGCTATTTTCTTTATCATACAACCATGGACTTCAGTGAATGCTCCTAAATATGTCTCACTTATTTCTATAAAATAGAAATATTAATGGTATTACTACTGTAAATGACTGTTTTAAATGTCCAGGGTCTCTACCTTTAGCATTACGATCGATCAGTATGAGGTTGTAAAGAATTCACCTAGTTGAAGACAGTGCTGGATTTTCAAGATTATTTTAAAAGATTTACAATTGTTACTTGGCATTTTACATGTGCAAACAAAGCCATGGAGCCAATTAAGCTGCTTCCAGTTTATCTGACAGCATATGAAGGCGCTTACCAGCAGTGCCAGCCTGGGCAGCATGCAAGTCTTGACACATGGCTCTGCTCCCACCCAGACCGGGAGATTTGAGCTTATTTTTCAAGCTGTGTTTTGGATTTATAAAAGCTCTTCTTCCAATCTTCTTTCCAATGTACTAAGGCATTGCTAAGTACGAGGCTGAAAGCCTGATGTCGTGTTAATTTTTTTTTAAGACTTTCACACAACATAAATGCAAAGAGCTTTATCTGAGTTTACTTGTACTGTCTCACTCGAGATGGAGCTAAAATTGCTTTAAGAATCTCCCTCTTGTTTGTCACATGTTAGGGTGTGTGTGAGAGCAGGAAAGCAGCAGCCAAGGATTAAGTTTGTTTATCTTAAAATTTGGAGCTTGAAGTCAATCATTTCATTTTAATGTGCTACATCATGCTACAGTAATTGTTTTAACCCATTTCCTACTGGCCAAAGCAAACTTTCTGTGAAATCAATTTAATTTAGTCTTTTTGAAATTGCCCTCCAGAAAACAAGGAAAATAAAAACTTGATGCAATTATGTGAATAATTATGTCAAAATCCAACTGCTGAAGTAAAGCTTGAGCATGCATTTTTTTCCTCTGTTGGCTCACACTTCTGAGCAGATTTTTCCTGCAAAGCACTCAGCTATATATATTTTGCAGGATATAAAACCACTTAGATTAATGGGTAAATCAATTCAAAAGCTAATTGAGTAGTTAACTTACTGAATTACTTCTCTAATTACCTAACTGTTAATATTTGTTTGGAGGACCCAAACATGATATACTTACAATCATTTTCATAATCTGTTACTCCATGTTATGGAAGTTTTGTGATACAAAACTCACACAATTACAATGTCCTTAAAAATAAAAAAAACCCTTCCCCCACCCAAAAGAACAGCTTTAAATTTAAGCCAATATGAAAGAGTCAGAGCTCTCCCTCTCAATTCACACCAGGGCGTGGTGCCGCACAGCTGGGGAGCTGAGCTAATAAGTGTTGAAAAATGAAAAATGCTGCTTTATAGCATCACATAAACTGGCAAAAAGAATACTTTTACCTCCACCCCATTTTTGACAAACCAATGCCAAAATACAGCGGCTGTAAGAATGAGACTTTATGGTATAAGACCCAGGGGGCAAACAGACTGTCTTGTGGGAGTTCCTTTTTATTGAATATTATAGGTAATAAGAAGTGGCATAAAATTTATAAAATCAAATCTTTTTTTCCCTTTTGAACCTCGAAGGGGTCATTTCTAGAAAAACTGTTGGAAACACTACTTAATGACCTCTTTATCCAGTAGTGAAACAGGATTATCCCTTTTACAAGTAGACCAAATTTCCAACAACATAAATACTGTAAGGTGGATGAACAAATTGAGGACTTTGAGGAACATCATGTTCAACAAATATTTATTGAATAACATAAGAGTTGAAAGAGTGATGCTAAGTGCTCTTGAGTAATTTACATTAGATAATCAGGATCCAGCTGTTTTTCTTGGGCTGGTTTATTTCCGAGCTGATGTTCACTTACTCATTCACTCACTCACTCTCATTCATTCAACACATCTCAGCAGATAAGATGACCATGTCCATTGCAATTCGACCAAGTCCAAGTTACACTGACCTACTAAATCATGAGAACTGTGCCACCATAGCACAATATCCCAACTTTATCATTAAAAGAAATTCCTTTCAGGGGTCAGACATCAACTGAATGAACGCTAACTCAGAACAATAGGAACAAGTAAAGAGAAACAAGAGGGTCATTGTCAGGGTCCATTCCTACCCACAGGGAAACAGTGAATTTCAATTAAAAAAGAAGGGGACAGAGAAGCCCAAAGCCCCATTATCCTAAACTTCTAAGTGTTGTTAGATTCCAGTGGCAGAGAATTTCCGATTACAGCTTTCAGATGACTGTAACTGTCTACCCTATATATGCCTTTTCCATAACTAGAAATATATTCTCTTCCCTGAACTTGTTAAAATTTTATCTATAAACTTACAGGAGCTAATAGCATTTACCCTATGTCATGGACATGAAAACCTCTGGGCTCCTTATCAAATACAAAATTCTTAAGAGTAGGATCAAAGTCTGATGTGTCTTTCATTCACCAATGGTAGTTACCACTGTACATTATGGACACTGTAATGTGAATGAATAAATATCTCTAGTGGAGCTCTGTATATAATCAAATACTCATAACACCTGATAATTCTTATTAGAGTAGCAAAAAGAGAACAAAAATACAGGTATTCATTGAGAAAAACTAAAAAGCATGCCTAACATTTGTGACATCTGTGAAGTCTAAATCATGTATAAACTAATAAAATGAAATGAGAGTCTTTTGGTTACAGCTAATAAAACATGGAATTACATGAAGACGCCTCTGAAAAGTGACCTTTGCCAAATCTCCAAAAGCATTTGAGTATATTTTATGTCATACCTGAAGACTACAATACAAGAGTTGAATCTTTTAACCATTTTTATAATTAAATAAAATGCATCACTAGAGAATGTCCCTCATAAACAAATGTAAATTTTGCAACTGGCAGATGATTCCTGGGGGAAAAAAAAAAAAAACTTCCCACCACTGATTTCTATCAGTGTTGCTGAGTTACTAGTCCCTTTACTAATACGTACACTGAAATGGTAAAAACAAAAGGAATCACATCAACGATAGTAGGTTCTGACTACTAAGCAGAGAGCTTTAGATATATCTTTATTCTCATCACCTGTTGCTAAACTCTGATATACAAAAAGGAAATACCTGGTCTTTAATGGCCACTGTCTTTGTTTTAGTGCTCTGGATATACGTGCAATATATGAGTGCTAGTCACATTTTCACTAATTTTGTTAAGCTTTATGAAAAACTACAATCCTCAGGTAACACTCATTTTTTGGTATCCAGTTGCACTTGATGGGTGACTCACAACATGAAAACAGAACATTTCCACATAATATCTAGGGAACTTACAGTGATTCCTGATTTCAATTTGATTCCTGATTTCAAGCTAAGAGAGAGGATTATTAAAATGTTTTTTAAGACTTAAGATTGTTCACCTTTGGGAAGTGGTGAATATGTGACAATTTTACATTGACATGAGACATCTGCAGAAATCACTGATATTTGTGTCACTTACACTGAGAGGTTGTGGCCACTTGAATTCAAATAATACACCACAGAACAACCTCACTGAGTTAGGCACAAAACGCCCAAGAGGCTTAACTGAGCTTAAGTGAACTGACTGCAAACAGCAAGGCTTGACAGAAACACTCTTCTGGATGCCGGAAAGCCCTTCTTCAACAACGTGGGAGGTGGGCAAGAAACTCCAGCAGAGCATCTAGTAAAGCAGTAACGTGGAATGTGGTGACATCTTTTGAGGAAACGATTTCATCAACCACAGGTCAAAATCGACAATAATTATAAATAATGGCAACCTCCAAGAACAACCATCACAATTCAAGATTTCTGTTCAAAGGGCTTCATTTTCAGCCTCAGATTCCAAAATAATTGCCATGACTAGCATAATCTCTGAACATGAAAAACTCCCCTATTTTTGAACTTATGAAATAGGTAACTATTTAAAAGAAAAAAAGAAAAAAATATTTGTCTTATTTTCCTTTTAGTTCACATGGACCTTTGAAATGAAATCCCTAAAGAAGCTTCCTGGATGTAGATGGCACTACTGGTAGTGACTTAGAGATCAGTGGAACACAGATAAGGCATGGTTGCTACATGATACTGAGAGTACGACTGAACTGTTAACATCACACTCAGTATTTTTCTTCTCTCTTTTTTTCCTTACTCAGATATTATGGGGGGAAACTTGGTGCTTTACACAAAGCACAGCTTGTAGGGGAAAAAAATGCATGTGCTTTGTGTTTATGGCCAGGGCATGGGTCAAGACAAAAATCATGCCCTGTGCGAACTGAAGGAATCAAGAAATTTCATTTACCATGTATTTTTTTATGTTTTCTGGGAGTCTGTTTAGTTTGTTTTAAGACAAAGAACACATTTCTTGACAGTTCAATCTTTTCACTGGTCTAATACATGGTTTAAAGACAATAATGAAATTTGAGGCTACATGGACATGGGTCAAGAAAACATGAAATTCGCCTTCTCTATTTAAATTCTAGCATGTTTTCTCTGAATAAGCAACAAATTGGTGGTAGCTATTACCCAAGTGGCTTCCAGATGTTAACCATGTGACTGAGCTACACTCTGATGAAAGTGGCAAGAAAAGGGAATTGTTAGCATATTCGATGATTTTTAATAAGCATGGCATGCATTTTTTTTGTCTATTAACCTCACCTGCAGGATTTTAAAAGCCTAAATAAATAGGATACATTTTTTTGTGTGTGGGGAAGAGGAAGATATAAATGTCTATGGCATATGTGAATCTACTCTTAAAAAGTGAAATCTCACTACAATTTATCTTTTAATGCTTCAGTTTTTTTAGATTTTAATTTTATGTCTATGCCTGCTAGAAAGGGATATACACTCTTATAATCTATGTTAAGAAATGACAAGCCCTTCTGAGGTTTTTTGGTAATCCAGATAAAAATATGCTGATGAAGTATTTTCAATGAAAGCTGAACACTGACACACTTTTTTTTTTTAAAGAAAAATAAATCACAAATTTTTGCAAGTAAAGGTATATACTCTTTCTGGCTTTCTTAAAATTATATTGTTAGAATCAAGTGCCAGCAGACCTGCACGGGTGGCATATTTTACTGAGAAGCAAGACACAAATCAGTATTTTTATTAGAGTCAACCCATCTGTCTCCATAAACAAAATATCAGTAACATTTTTCCATTTATACTTCAATGCTATAAGAATATACAAATGTAACCAAGATACAAATAACCTCTCTTTATAAACAGTTTTTCAAAGACCATCTCTTGCACAAATAAGAGCCAAAAGTTGATAGTGTCAGTTAAGCTTCCAAAAGCTAATGCTTAGTGTGTTTTTATACATGTAAATTATTGAATAGATTGCTTATTTATTTATTGTACTTTTTCTATTGACACAGCTGTACTTAATATTTTTGAACATCCTTGTGTACTATGCATTAAAAATGACATAAAAACATACAAACTTATGGGGCATATGGGAGAAAGACCAAGTGAAAACTCTCTCCCTCCATCTCTCTTCCAGTCCCTCTACACACACCTGAAGCCTGGCCTGCCTTCAAGTCAGAGAATAAATGAAAAGGACATGGTATAATATAGCACTAAATGAAAGATCTTTATTTTTGTTGTTTTTTTTTTTTATGGGAGTGGGGATTGAAAGAAAAGTAAATGGTCAAACACGCAGATGCTGTCTTAGCAGCAACCATACTTGCTGGAGGAACAGGTATGTATAAGGGCATCTAAGGTGAATAAGAACCAATGAAAAGCAAAGAATCTGTAGCTCAGACAAAGAGGCAGGAAGCAGAGCAGCATGTTTGGAGAACACTTGGGTCCAACATGGTGAGAAGAGTAGAAAAGGAGACTGGCTATCTCTAGAATCAAATCAGAGATGAGATAGGGTATGCTGCTGAAGAGTTTTTGGAAAACCAAACCTATCATTAGATATAATGTAAAAGTATCCTTCAAAACAAAACATAAAACCAAAGCTGTGAATAATCGTTCTATAGTCAAGGCACTGGGAATGTAAAGACATAAAAAAAATCCAGCTTGTCTTCAAAAAGGTCACAAAATAGACACTGAGAGATAAATTATATATTAGTTTATTTTATAAATTTAGACTTTGAGTTGTGCATACTTTCCTAAAATGAAGCATTCCTATAGAAATGACCTCATTTGCTTGTTGTTTACATTCTTAACTTTGCAAGAATCATCTTAAAGAGTAGTGTTTTCTAAATTGGGTAACTTTATCTCAAGAGGATATAAGAAAGTCCTTTGGAATGTGTTAAGAAAATATTAGAACTTGTATTTTATTTTTACCTCATGTTTTTAAATTTCTACTTCTCTATTCTTTGTTTGCATTATGTGTCACTAAATAGTGCATTCATGCAATTTATAAATAAATAAGTGTACATAGATGAGATATGCATTAAATTATTTTAACCAATGGGGCATTTAATAGAAAAAAAATTTGAAGATGGTCTCCTACCAACTAAGCAGGATAATATGGTAGCCTGTACTAGGTGGATAGAGCTGTTTTTGTCCCATTGAAAATGACCTGAAAGTTTATCAAGGACTATCCCTTATTTCACAGTTGGAAAAACTGGTCCAAACAGACTAAATGGTCTGTTTAACTTCACATAGAATGGTATTCCCAAAGCTAGAAAAGGAACCCCTTATTATTATTTCAATATTCTTCTAATTGCAAGCTATTATACACACACACTCACACATCACACTGTCTTAAGTGAACAAAGGAAAATATAGATGTTCAGACTGTATTGGTATGGAAATTAGTCTTATTTCGAGTTTCTTTTATTTGTAATACAAGCATGGAATGCAACAACTTCCCTTTGTCTCATGGGAGGGTTTGGAAATTGAGCCTTCCTTGCTTTCAAGGGAACAGGCTCTGGTTCGGAGTGGCTAATAATTCTTGCTCTTGATTTGAACAGCCATCACTATCTGTTTATACAAAACTCAATGGAGGCATTCCTGAGACTAATAATAAGACCTAAAGGTAGTTGACTAAGAAGTGTTTCAACTGGGAATTTGAGAACTGGTCATGAGAGAAGAATCTTTTTCTAAGGAACATCATAGGACAATGCACAGAACACCATTCAGGTGGCCTGAATATACCCTGACCACAGTCTGTACTCAAGGAGTACCTTCCACTGTCCTCACTCAGGGCCTGCACACTGCTCAAGTGTGGATTACTTTGACTCACTAGTCCAAAAAAAGGAATAACCTTCATGCTCCAAGACTGTGTTTGGTCAGTGTTTGAGTAACTCATGCATTCCTCCCAAACTCCAATATTGCTTCAGCCCAGCCCACAAAACCTTGGCTCATAAACATCTGCTCTACTAATGTGACCCCATCTTTGTCATACATTATCTCATAGGAGAAATGGAGTGAAAAGGCAACTCCCCAAATCTGTATGTAGAAGGACTGACCTGAAAAAGTATTCACAGAACTGAAGCAATGGCTACATTAAATTGTTTCCTCCTAAAGAGTTTAGTTTTACTGTTTCATAAAAAGTCAGAACCTTCAAGTTCTAGTTCTTCTTTCATAAACAGAGAAGAGGACTATATAAAGAAACTTGCATTCTTAATTTAAGGAAGTTTAAAGAAGCATCTAAAGGTCAGACATTTTGTCAGATGTATAGGTATGCATTGTTTATGTCAATGTGTTTTTCTGTTCCTCTGAATAATTGAACAGTTAAAAACCAACCAGTAGAGAAGACAGAATTTAATTCTCAAGAATTAGGAAAACAAATACACAACTGTATTGTCTGCATGAGTAATGTGGTTTCACTAAACTGCAATCATTTGAAAACACCAAATATACTACTCAAAATAGCTTATCTGTCAATCATTTTTAAAAGTCAACCAATGTACCCAAAGGATTTCTAAACACATGGAGGAACAACTAAAATTTCACCTTTCCATTTATATCCTTAGATCCCAAAAGTTATCAAAACCCTGCAAAAGAGGTGTTTTTTATTTACTTTTGTTTACTTGCTTTTCTTAATTTAGATACTGAAGTTACAAAAGAGGCCCATCAATAATGGTTATAATGACTGACTAAAATCAAATGAGCAACCAAAAATCAAGAGATACACAAAGATCAAGAGAATGTAAAAATGAAACCCTTCCAAAGATTATTTCCCCCCCCCAAATTCAAAAGGTAAGAGATGATCATTAAAGAAGCAAACAACCATCCTGAAACTTAATTACATTTCAAAAGTAACATTGTTACATGAGAGGATCAAAACATTTTTCTTCAAGGGTTTGCCTACCAGATGGCATTTCTAAATATAGTAATCTAAAACCTTCTGTTTGTTCTATAAATAAAGATGAAAGGAATAGCAACAATAGCTAAGCATTTAAATCACTGGAAATAACAGCACTTTGATTACATTTGGAAGACTCTGGTTTATTCTAGTGTTCCTGAATCTGGGCTCACATTCTATATCTCAGAATCCCAACCTGATCATCTGTCTGCTCAGTTTAGTGCTCCAGGAAGAGGAGCAAACCAAGAGCTAACTCTAGGAGATTTGGGGAAACAGGAAAAAACACAGGGACTATGATAGAGATTATAAAGAACCACAGTCCACATCTCAAGGGGCGTGTGTGTTTCTTTATTAAAAAAAAAAATAGTTGGGATATGCTGCCTTACTTTTGTGAGCTAATGTGTACATATGGATAATAGTTAAGGACCTGGACTGTTAAGTCAGGTCCAGGTTCTGGAAATGACCAGCAATAAGACCTTGAAACAAGTTCTTTACCTCTCTGAGCCTCATTAACAAAAACAGATAGTAATAGTGCAGAGTTTTATGGGAATTACTTATGGCAGAGTGGTTGGAGTCTAGTAAGTCCCAATGACTGTCAGTTGTCTATCATCATCATCAATAATAAAATTATAACCATAACTGTTATATAATTGTTTCTTATTTCTTGCAGGAATATAGTGTACAGCAAGGGGTCAAAGCAGGAAGTGGGACTCCAATAAAGAAGTCAAAGTCTTACCTGGTAGTTCACCAAGAGGCCTGTCCTAGTATAGCAGTGCCCTCCTCTCATTTGGCTCTTGAGAGATGAGGATTCATGTGGCCAAAGCAGGTCTAGAGATAGATTTTGAGACTTAGTTGTCAGAGCTATACATGCGCCTCCCTTCCCTCCCCCAGCCTGTTTTCCTTAATGACTTTACTCTTGGGCACTCTCAGCTGAAGATCCATAGGCTCCACTGACCTGGTTAACTAATGGATGGCACTGATACAACACAGTGAGAACTGAGAGCTGATCCTGGCAACATGACCTGAAAAAGCAGTTTGTTCAGTTTGGAGTGGGGTGATTAACAAATAAAAGGTAAGTTGTAACTGTTATAATGAATGCAAGGTTGGTGATTAATGGCACTTCACATTCTACTGGTTTGTTTGCTGGATACTACATGAGTAAAGAGCCACCTTCTGGGGCTAAGCCCTCAGCATTAAAAGATGTTTATGATTAGGTCTGTACAGAGAAAGTAATTCCATTTGGGGGGTATTTTTAAAACTGTGATGAAATACACATATTTATCATCTTAACCATTTTAAGTGTATAGTTCAGTGGCATTAAGTATATTCATGGTGTGCAAGTATCATCACTATTTAAAACAACTGCCATCATTCCAAACAGAAACTCTGTACCCATTAAACAGTGTCTACCAATTTCCCCTGTTTTGGCAACCACTGTTCTACTTTTTGTCTTTATGAACTTGCCCATTCTAGATACTGCATGTAAGTGAACTGAGATAATAACAGTATTTTATAATAATCACAGTATTCATTACAGTAATTACAATATTGAGAGAACAGTTATTTTGTGTCTGGCTTATGTCACTTAACATACTATTTTCAAGGTTCATCTACATCTCACTATGTGTCAGAATTTCATTCCTTTCTAAGGCAGACTAGTATTCCACTATATGTCTATATCACAGTTTGTCCACTCATCCTTCTGTGAACATTTGGATTGTTTCCGCCTTGGAGATGGTAAACAATGCTGTCTGTCCTTGATAGACAAGCATTTGTTGGAGTACCTGTTTTGATTTCTTTTGGAGATGTAGGAGTACAACTGCTGGATCCTGCGGTAATTGTATTTAAATTTTGGAGGAAGAGCAAACTGCTTCCAAGGCAGCTACCACATTCTCATCAGCAACGCAGAGGTTGCTATTTCTCCCAGTCCTTACCTATCTTTCTCTCTCTTTTTTTTTTCATTAATAGTCATCTTCATAATAACACCACTATTTCTCTACGTAAAAAGGCAACTCCGAGTTTTAGGACTGCAGCTAAAAATCCCACAGCAAATAAGTTGAGCCATTAGTCATCATCCACGCAGTTACCTGCAGAGCCCTCTTCCCAGCACAACCAAACTCAGAACAGCTAGAAGTACCGCCTTGGAGATGACCCAGAAGCACGATCAGCTGACCCCGCATGCGCGTGTGCCGGCGCGCTCCCTACGTGCGTGCGTTGTGCGCCCGCGCGCACGTGAAGGGCGGAGCCGTAGAGCGTGGCGGCGGCGCAGTCATGGCGGCCACTTCGCGCTCAGTGCACCTGCAGCGCTGCTTGGTGTCGCCGGCTGGGCGGCACAGCGCCTCTCTGATCTTCCTGCACGGCTCAGGTGGATTACAGTTTTTCCGTTCTGGGTACCTACTGCTCGGGAAAGGTCCTTTCCAGGTTCCCCCGGGGTGACCCGAGAGGAGGCCCTGTGGACTCGGAGCGGCGGCTCGCGCGGCTGTGGACACGCTGGCCTGGGGGCCTGTGCCCAGACGTGCCCTGTCTCCCTGCGTTCTTGCCTGCGGTCACTGGCCACTGTCCCGGCCTCGGCCCTTTGATTCTCCCCACTAAATCCTCCATCCTCAAACCCCTCGAGAAGCACCTTAGCCAGCAGCCCCTACTCCTCTTCCCCAGACTTAAACAGAGCAAGTTAGTAAGGTAAGTCTTGTGCTAGAGAGTAGGAAGTCATTTAATACTTCTCAGTACTTACGAGTGATTGGAGTTTTCAACCACATAGGTCCGTTTGCCGTTGCCGCCTTCAGTTTCTCATCCTAATGTAGACAAAGTCACAGTTAAAATAATATTATTTTCTTTCTGTGAACCTGGGATCGAGTGCCTCTCTCCCAGTCCTCTTTACTGCACCCCCTTCTCTCTTTTCCCCTCTGTGCTTTAAGCCCCTCAGATCAAGAGCAGAGTCAGCTCTCAGTCCGGGGAGCGGGTATTCTCCTCCCACAGCATCCCTTTAACCACCTGCGCTTCGTTCTGGGTAGCGTTTCTTACAATCATCTGTAATGACTTGCATGTGCCTTCCCCACTGCATTAGGTGGCTCCACAAGAGTAAGGACCCTTGTTTTCATCTTTGTATCTCTAGTGCTTGGTCCAGGATAAGTTCTTAGGAAATGTTTTTTTTAACGAAATGAGATGCAGCCTGTGTACTCACGGGGCCCACCTAAAGTTACAAACAAAATAGTTCAGTTAGTTTGAGTCACCATGGACGGTGGTCACAAGATGGTACACAATTTACTGTCAAGTGAATTATAAAGAAAAAAAGACTGGGAAGGCATTATTAAGGCATTTGGAAGATGAAGAGCTTGTCAGGCTGGATAGTGAAAGTGTTCTTTGAGCTGACTCTAGATAGTTTTAAAGGATTTGGGGATCACGCAGTGGAGGGGACCTGGAAAAGGGCAGTTTGTGGGAAGTATCATTTTGAAAATGGATAGATTGAACTTGGAAATGAAATGAAAATGGAAGGTCGCTTAACTCTTTCTGTGAGCGGCAGTAGAATTGGGATTTGAACCCAGATCTCTGACTGCAAAATCTATGTTCTGGAAGGGTAACGTGAAAAAAAACTGACTAGCACATACAATTTTGGAAACAAGAAAAAGGGCTAAAAATGTTTAAAAGGGAAAGACTTAGCTAATGAAATATATTTAACAGGTGAGTGTTTTAAGATGACAGCAGTGCCTAACAGCTAGGAGATTATCATTAAGAGTATTAGGGCTCTGAGAGTATTCATTTATAGCCACCAGAAATATCCTCATGCCATACTCCTTTTAATAAATAAGTTAACTGTTTTACCATATCATTTGGAAATATTCCTAGGGTTTTGTTCTTTTTTCCCCCCAGGACCACCTCACACAACTAACCTTAGTCTTTTCAATTTTATAAAATTTTAAAATAACATTTTATAATTTGTAATTATGTCTGTGAAACCTAGAATTGTTTGTTATGTACATATTTTTCCCTTGATACTTTGAATTCATACAAAGAAACCTGCCAATTATGCAAGTATAAAGCAATCCATATATATTTAGATTTCCAGTGTGGTAAATAAAATTTACTGGGAGTGTGATTTTACATTGGAATTTCATATATGTGGTTATGTTACAGAGATGTTTGACTTCTAGTTAATCCAAATATGGGCAAGCCAGTTTTAATAAGTTTACCATACTCTTGGATTTAAGTTCTGGCTCTTTAAAAAGTGAACCTTACAAATGGATGGACGGATGTTTTATAGCATCAGCTTTACTTTTCAAGGTTGAAAAAGTGTTTAGAGGCAGATTTGAAAAAAAATCTCAAAAGGTGGAGGTTGTATTCTGTAAGCAGCCACAGAAAAGCTTATGGGACTGTAAGCTATAAGCCAACTTCTTTTGAGCCTTCCCTGCCATTGACCTACCAGAGAAGTTCCTACTTTCAGGATGACTAAAACAGATGATTTTTGTTTTGTTAGCTTTGTTCATCCTCCCACATTAGATTTATTTGCTCTGTTACATGCTCTCTTACTACATGTTCCTATGGTTCTCGTAGCAGTGGCATTCTTCATACCTGTAGTCACCTAATGTCTATACTCCACACTAAGCTGCAAGGGTCATGCAGGCCAATCACATGTCTCTTCTGTGGTTTTCTCCCCACATAGTAAGTGTCAGCAAATTGACTAAGTTGGCTTTAACTAAAGTCCCCAGTAACCTGTGTTGCTAGTTGTAGTAGGTATTTCCTTTTATTTGAACTGATTCTAGTTTTACCTCTATAAAGGTGACTAAAATGGATGTTTCCATTCTAGGTCTCCTTTGAGCTCTAGGCATGTTTATCCTTTTGCCTAATAGTCATTCTTTAACCCACTCAGGAATATCTGTTGCACAGCCACTATGTGCCGAGTGCTAGCCCAGGCTGTGGGCAGCAATGAACAGTTAAGAATCCCCACTTTCTCAGAGCTTACGTGCTAGGGGAGTAAATGGTGTGTGGTAGAGGCAGTAAGTAAAGGGGGAAATAAAGCAGAGTGAGGAAGGTGGGAGGTTTCAGAATTAATAGTTTTAAGTAAGGAGTTCAGAGTATGTCTCTGTGATGGTGACACTTAAGCAGCCTCGCTCAAGCAGCCTCGCTCAAATGAGTAAATCCTATGGGTACTGGGCTAGACTGTTAACAGTCAAGGAAAGGCCGGCCCACAGCCCTTGGGTAGGTTTCCTGAAATGTTCAAGGAGAGCAGGAAGGCTAGTGTACCTGGACTAGAGGACTTGGAGTGAATATCCACTCACCGTCTGGGTATTGTGGCCGTGGGCAAGCGTTTTCTGTAAGGGTCTCATAGTAACAAAGCCATTTTAGATTTTACTCGTCACTTAAGGTCTCAAATGATTTTATTTTTCCTTTTTTTCTGTTGTTATTTTAATGACTTAAATATGAAGACCATTCATAGTTTGTGGACCTTAAGGATGTGGATTTTGTCCATCAGTTGGCCACAGTGGTGGACTTTGCATTGTGAAGAAGCACCCCACATGCTGCCTGGCGCTTCATGTGCTGCCTCTCTCCATCCAGTGCTGTTCTTCACCCAGATGCTCTGGCCGAAATGCTGGGCTGCATCCTTAAAATCTTTTACCATCAACCCTCCCTTAACTAATCTATCTGTTCATCTCCTAAGTATCTCCAGAATCTCCATTGTGTCTCAGCACCTGCTGCTTGAACAGCAACCTCCACTCTGATCTCCCCACATCTGCTTTTCTCCTCCTTCACCTGTCTTTATACAGGTTCCAGAGTGAGACTTAGAAGCAGACTCCCTTTTTGCCAAAAAGGACCTCTACAGTTTCTCCATGCTCTCTCTGAGACCTATCAGGACCTTACTTCCTCTAGCCTCAACTCATGCTCTTTAGTTCTGTTTTTCACTTCCTGCATGTCATACTGCCCTTCCAGAAAGGGTCTTCATATTTGCCCTGTCCCAGCTGAGTTGCTTTTCCCTCTGTGTTTCCCATTCACCACCCTGTAGATTTAGTTCAAACCATTTAACAACATCTGTTGGGTGTCCAGTTTGTGTCAGTCCTTTATTGGCATTAAATAAACCAACTTGTTTATTTGCCTTGTGGAGCTTGTGGTATAGTGAAGGTATCTCTAGGCTCCTCAACTGGGTCACTTCTGTGTGTACTAAACCTTGAAACACTATATGTCTCATCTTCACAGGGTTTACATTTGTCTTTCCCATTTATTTATATGATCGTTTGACTAGTATCTATTTCTCACAATGGCTCTATACTCCAGTAGAGCAGGGCTTTCTCCCCCTAGGCACCTCCCTAGCATTGCCTCTCTGGCATCAGCATAGTGCGTGTCACCAGGTATTCAATGGACATTTTTTTTGAATCGCTGTCTTAATGAGTTGATTGAGTAAAACTAAAGTTTTAAGTTACCTCTAAAATGTCCTCTTCAGGACTACATGAAATGACTTATATTTCCTCCCAGTTTTTGTGCAAATATGCATACAAAATTCTTGTATGAGTTTTGATTATTTCTTAACGTTAGGGTTTATAGTTATTTTAAATCCTATAAGTAAACTTGTTACCAAAACTAAATTCTAATTTCTTGAAAATAAAGAAAATTTTAAACAAGAAAGTTGTTTCAGGTTGCTCCAACTACAATGTTTACAAACACCTTAGGAATTTATTATTTTTAAAATAAATAACAAGATAAGAAATGACATATAGAAATCAGATATAGAAGTATTTTCAAAATTTACTTTATTGCTATTATTCCCCTTAAACAAATGAGGAAACTTAAAACTCAAAGTTTTCAGTGATCAGTGGCAGTCAAGAATAAATAAAATTATTCCTACTTATTGATTCCTGATTAATTCCTATTGATAAATTGGTTTCTGTAGAGTTATTTTTATACATGGAGAATTTAATATCTTTTTTAGGCCTCTGTGATGCAAAAATTATAGATTGCTTTTAAGTAAAGTGTATTGTTAAAATGTTTTATCTTAATCTAATTTTTTTATTAATCAGGTGATTCTGGACAAGGAATGAAAAAGTGGATCAAGCATGTTTTACATCAAGATTTAGCTTTCCAACACATAAAAATTATTTATCCAACAGCTCCTCCCAGGTATGCAGTAATTCATCTTACTCTCATTTTTACTTTGTGACCCAAAATGCTATAATGCATACACATACACACAAATATACCTCTCCATGTAACAGGTAGATGTTCTTTAAGCTTAATTCTGTATTTAAGATATTTTAAACTGAGGTGCTATTTTTCCAGAACATATTTTTGTTTTTGCAATTGCACTGTTGGGCCAAGTTTTGCCACTTGAGAAATATATTCTCACTTGGCATAGGATTCCCTAAAGTGTCAATTTAAACATTTTTCCAAGTACAACCTATCATACTCTGCTTCCTCTGCCCTGCATAGTTTTTCATTCTGAATATATGCTTTAAAGTGAGGTTTGCAAATATCTGTGTGTATAAGAGAGATAATGTGCTGAACTGTGCAACCCAATCTGACTTCCCATTCTCTGTCCTTGATGTACTCTCACTAAGCACATTGTACTTTTGCAAGTGTTATGCTTTATTTTTCTATTCACTTATAAGTAAGAAGTAGAACTGGAATTTCAAGAATCTTTTCATATGCACTATCAAAATTTTACCTACCTCAGTTGATGGACTTGAAAGAGTTATATAACTATAATTTTTAGTGGTAAGACCTATTTTCACCCCAGTTCTTGTATGCATAAATAAATAAAAATATATCTTTTTTAAAAAAGAGTTATTATTTCAATGTAATTCTAGAGAGAGTTAGTATTATGGTGGCACAGATAAAAGATCTAATGACTCATGAGTTGTTTCTGTGCTGTAGATTGAATGTCTTTCAAAATGTCAAAAGAATGTATTATTTGCTGTCGGATTTTAGGATGAGTAAAGTTGGGATAGAGAAAGATAGTTGTATTCTTATGGGGATGGGAAGATAAGTTCAATTTAGCCTATTATAAATATAATATATATTAATTATATTAAGCAAATTAATTCAACTAAACATTGAGCATGTAATTTGAGCCATCTTTATTATCATTTATGTCTTGCTAGACATTTTAACCCTTTAGGGCACAAATCTGTCACCTACCATGCAGAAAGTCATTTTGATCTCCACATTTTACCATCTTCCCTCAAGAATTAATTGCTTCTTCCATTGAGCTTAAATATAAGCTAGCTAACAAGTGCACTCTTAGCTGACATTGCCAGAACTCATAATATATTGGCTAGGAAGGCGAAGTAGTCTGAGTACAGATTCCTTGATTTTTTTTTTTTTGGAGTCTTTTATAGTTACCTTCCATACACCCAGTTTAATAAGACTTCGTGTTAGTGACTTATTTTTTTTAATCTTTCCAGCGCATCTTAACTTTTAACATTAACCTTTGTTTTCATAGGACCAAAACTCTTTTACACTCATATATCATTGTTTTAAATAATATTTAACTTTAATTGCATCAGAAAATGCAAGTGCATTTTTGTATGATTTGGGAACAAACTCAGATGACTCCTGGCAAGCATAAAAAACATAAAGTCCAATATGTAAGCCAAAGATATGAGCGTGTGTTAGAGTGAATACTCCTTATGGGGCCATTTAGGTTGCTCTGGACATCAGAGCTGGGACAGTTTTGGTTAATCCTACAGGGCAGTTCGATAAGAGAGACTGTGCTTAGCATATTGCATTGTAAATAGCTGATTTTTTTCCTACCTTGTGCTAGATTAATTTCTAGAGCAGTGTATAGCATAATCATCTCTGTCTGCCTAAACTGGGGATACAATATTCTTAACTAAGTACTTAGCACAGAATCAGACAAAAAGACAACTTACCAAATATTGGATAAATATCTAGCAGAATTTGTTATAACTTAAAATTCTGTAGTAGAAATGAGTTAACTGTAGGTGTTTTTATATGTGTGTGTGTATGTGTGTGTGTGTGTGTGTGTGTATATAAATAAATACAAATAACTGTGTAGTGATTTCTATTTTTATGAGTCTTTTCCAACATGTATTTTGCTACATAGTAAATGACCTAAGAAGTGTAGTTCCTGAGGGGTTGCAGTTACTTATTCTCAGCTTTGATTAGTAATAGAACTAATTCAAAATAAGCATGAGATCGATTAGCTGTGGCTTGTAAAGCATCATGGAGCACCTTTAACTGATGAGTGCCAAGTTGACGGTGCCCTCGGGATTGTTAAGTCTACAGCTTTTAACTTCATTCCCAAACTTCAGAAGGCTGTTTGATAGTGTTTGATAAGAATAATCTGGCATTATTCTAGATCGCCACTGTTTCAAGATCTCTTAACTGCTTTTCCAAATTGTTTACTCTGTTTAGGCCAGAAGTTTGTGCACAGTTTTTGAGCTTGCTTTACAGCATCACATGCTCCATTTGGTAGCACAGAGACAGCTGTTGTGACTGTGTTTCTTGTGTTCCACAATTGTGTTCCACCTATTGTGACAGTGTTTCTTGTGTTTCAGAAGAAAGAATGCTGTGTGGTGGTTGGGCATGCCTTCATCACATGGTAGCCTCCCCTCAGGAGGCCTGTGGCAGATACAGGACCTTCCTTAACTCTCACTCTTTTCAATGTATTTGATAGAAGTTAATTCTAACCACCTTTTAAAAAGTGCATCCATGTTTTTGACATGGAATCTTGTTTTGATATTTTGCAGTACACATTCTGGCATTGTCGAACTTTCCAGTATTTATTATCTCTCCTGTTTTTTCTTTTATCACCTGTGAACCCTGAAGTTTTTCTCCAGTATGAGTATTTCATCGGCCATGTTAATCCTACCAGGGTATCCTGAAAATAACAGCTGACTTTTGAAATCTTGCCACTGGTGTCACTAACTGGCACACAGGGCTGAATGGCCTGTTGATTAACCACAGTCTTGTCCTCCAGTGACCTGGTCTCCCAACATGGAAATGATGCTGGCTGTGATGGAACTTTCCCCCCACTAGACATTCATGGAAATGACTGAAAATGAAATGTTAAAGTAGGTTTAACTTTATCAGCTTTGCTACGGAATGCCAAGCCTGTTTCCACAGAACCTCTGTGCTTGAGGCTTGCATTTATTTCCTGTCCTGCTGGATAATTTCACTTATCAGTCTGTTTACTTCTGGCCAGTCTAGTGGATGTACAGCATTATCTCGTTGTGCTTTTCATTTGCATTTTTTTAATATTAATGATGTTGATACTGTTTCAAGTTTATTTAGCATTTGTATATCCTAAAAATTAAAAAATCCATTCACATCATTTGCCCATGCTTTCATTGGTTGCCTTTTTCTTATTGAGTTGTTAAAACTCTCTCTATATTTTCTGATACATTTTGTTGTTGTTAGGTATATGAATTCAAATATCTTGCCCCTGTCTGGTTTGCATTTTCACCGTCTTAATGACATCTTGAGAACAAAAGTCCTAATGAGTTTTTTTTTTCAAGTTTAATGCAAAAATCTTAAACATACAGTTTCATAAATTTTGATAAGTATGTGCAGCAGTTTAACAGCTTTTAAAACTGTGTTCCAGTTACTCCGGCAAGTTTTCTTGCGTCTCCTTCCAGCCAATTCTTAGCACACATAGGCTTCCATTGTTCTGATTTCTGTCACTGTTAGCATAGTTGTCTGTCTTCAACTTCAGTTAAATGAAATAATTCTACCTTTCGTGTTTGCTTCTTTTTTAAGATTCATCAATAGTTTATTTTAAAACTTCTGAGGTATTCTATTTATTTGTCCATTCTACCATTGATAGACATTTGGATTATTTCCAGTTTTTTAATATAATGAATAACATTGCCATAAATATTCTTATACAACTCTTTGTGAGTATATTTTAATGGATTCTTATCTAAACTCTATTCCATTGGTTTATTTGTCTAATCTTATGCCATTACAAAACTTTTAATTACTATATAGAACATTTTGAAATCAAGTGGTGTGGGTTCTTTTTCAAAACATCTGTTTGGATCTTGATTA
Organism: Scalopus aquaticus; assembly: GCA_004024925.1. NCBI lineage: Eukaryota > Metazoa > Chordata > Mammalia > Eulipotyphla > Talpidae > Scalopus > Scalopus aquaticus. The sequence goes on along the minus strand of PVIJ01009061.1, from coordinate 21,321 downwards.
AAATTGCACAGAATCGGGCCTCCCGGGTGGCGCAGCGGTTAAGCGCTGCGCTGTGGAGCTGTCGGCAGCGGCGACGCGAGTTCGACGCCCGGCCGGGGAGAATCCCACATGGTGCGGCAGACCTCTCCTGCCTTGCCCGCTGCTCCCCTCAGCAGTGTATTTCTGATCTGCCTGTTCTGCTCCCCGCTCCGTCTCTGGTGAACCCTCTCGCCGCCCCACGCCTC
>PVIJ01009061.1:0-20997 GCA_004024925.1 Scalopus aquaticus | reverse complement strand
GTGTATAAATAAAAAAAAAAAAAAATTGCACAGAATCTATAGTTCTGTTTAGAGAAAATTGATGTCTTCTAGTCCATGCACTTCGTATGTCTAAACAATTATTTAGGTCTTTATTCTTTTCTCCTAGCAGTGATTTTGAGTCTTTTGCTATAGACATATTTTGCTTAGTTTATTCACAAATATTTTATGGTTTTTCATATTATTATAAGTGGAATGTTTTAAATTCAATTTTCTAATTATTTAGAGTGCACAAATCTACATTTTACTTTTATCTCTCGTTCTCGAATCCTGTTGTCTTCCTAAACTCACTCACTTCTAGTAGTTGTTTGGTAGATTTCTATGATTTGATGTAAAAATTTATGTCATTTGTGAATAAAGTCTTTCTCCTTTCAATCTTTATTCCTTTTATTTCATTGTCTTGACTTATTGTTCTTGTTGAACTAATAATACTATGATGAACATGTAACAAATCATCCCAAATGACAGTGTTGTTACAGCACGAGTCTGTAGGTTAGGAACTCACAAAGGGTACATTGGTGACTTGATTCTGTTCACTGATATCTGAAACTGCTGCTGGGATGAACTGAAAACTGGGGATGACTCTTGACTACTAGGGCCTGCAATCATATGAAGAATTACCAGTATCTGGGAGTTAATATTCGTCAGCCATCTACTTTGGCTCTAATACTGTAACACTAATGTGTGTTCTTATGACCTGGTGTCTTCGACTACCTGGCAGTGTGGAGGCTGAGCTCTAAGAGCACCAGAAGGAAACTGCACTGCCTTTCACGGCCTAGTTCTAGAAGGGATATAGAGCTTTTTCTTCTCTAGTCAGAAGGATGCTTAGATTCTAGGAGAGAGAACAGACTCTACCTCTTAATGGAAACACCAGATATCCTAAGAAGAACATGTGGGATGGAAACTATTGTTCTGGACAAATGTGGGAAATATAGTTGTGGGAGCTTCCTTAACCTGTGGGTTATTTCGAAATACATTGTTAGTTTCTAAATATTTGGGCATTCTAATGCCTTACAGCTGTTTGGCTTTAATTTTATTCCATTGCTGTCAGGAGAAATAGTCTATGCAATTTCATCTTTTGATACTCATTAGGACTTAGACATAGGGTCTCCTTGGTGACTAGAAATCTCAGTAGTTTAAGGTGTGACAGTTGTACTCAAATTTTGTATTTGTTCAGTGGTGCTTTTTCTAAGTTCTATTAGTTACTGCAGAGTAGATATTAAAATCTCCCAACTATGATTAGCAGTTAGTTAGTCTACTTCTTCCTTTAGTTTTGTCAATTTTCTGTGCATTTTTAAATTATATTATTAGGTACATGCACATGGAGAATTACTGTCTTCTCATTAGTAGCTACTTTTATCTTTTAAAATACTGATTTTTATCCCTGGTAATACCTTAATGTGCACTTTGTTTAATAACAGTTTGGTGTGTATCAGCTGGTTTCCTATTTATGTAGCGTATCTTTTTACATTCTTTTGTTTTCTTTTGATTAGTATTGTATTTTTTCCATCTTTTTAATTTTAACTTACATATATTATTATATTAAGGGAGTTTCTTGTAGGCAACATGAATTTCGGTTTTGTTTTTTCTTTAACCAAACTGATACACTTTGTTTTTTAGGTAATTTTAATGTAAGTACTGGTATGTTTGAATTAAACCTACTGCCTTTTGTTCCTTCTCTTCCTTTTCCACCTTCTTTTTGGATTATTTGCATTTTTTTAATATCCCATTTTCATTTAGCTTTTCTTCTTGTTTGCTATAGGGATTACAAGATATTTATCAAACCTTTCACCAATTTAGTGTTAGTTTTTACCACTTTCACAAAATGCAGAAGCCTTACAAAGTTCCTTTACTCTCCCACATATTATGCTTGGCTTATGTATTTCATCTAATTACATTGAAAACTCTATCAAACAAGGTTATGTTTGCTCTCAGGATTTGTGTGTGTGTGTGTGTGTGTGTGTGTGTGTGTGTGAAAAAGAACTTAAGAGGAAAACAATAGTCCATTGTATTTACTCAGTTAGGGTCTATTGCAGCATATCGGTGTGTTTTGATTAAATTATAAATTGCCATTTTGACTATAAGATATTCCTTTTCCTCAACCCTATTCAATAGCTGTTTTTAGTCAGCTAAGTTAGAGGTATATTAAATAAAATTAGCATTTTAATTTGCTTCACTGATTTAAATGGAAAATATTGCTTCATTTTTTTATTATGTTAATTTGAAGACTATATTGAAGTGTTCAATAACAATTTTTATTTCAATGACATACTTTAACTGTTTTTGTAATTAGAGGTTTTCTTGGTTGGGGTTTACTATTAGAATTCCCATTTAAAAATAATAAGTTTTTAAACAAGCCATTAATAATTTATATAATGCTGTAGTTTTTCTTGGGTGTTTAGAAAAATTCTAAAAGTAATCAGATGTATAGTTCCTCTAGTTTTTGAGTCACTAATGTTTACATGAAGTGTTTGTTTGTATTTTTCATTAAATGTGTATACCAATATAGGGTTTTGGATCTTTTGCTCTAGGTGTAGGATCTTTTGCTCTAGGTGTAGTAAACAATGGATTTCTCTTTACTCCACACTTAGGATTCCTAGCTTCAGTTTGCTGTTAGGCACGCTCTCTCCTGGTCCAGTAGATCTTGTACTATAGGTACACTTTGCCGGTAAAGAACCCAACTGAAAACATCTATTTTGAAGAAATAGTTTACTTCTTCAGTAAGTATTTTAAATACCTATTCTGTAAAAGCTTGTTTTCTTTGAAACATGTTCTTTTAAAAAAATTTTTTTTGATCGTTTCTTAGAAATCACAATATGAATTTTACAAAAAGTTGAGATGTTCAGAGATAAGTAAGAAAGTTTAGATATTCTGTATTTTCAGCTGACACAGATTATTCCCTAGTAACACAAATTGACATTCATTATTCAATAAACACTTCTTCTTGGCACTGGGGGTAACGCTGTGGAGAAGATAAAGTCTTCTTTCAGGAAAATAGAAGAATGGAAAATAGAAAAAATTAAATATATTAATTTCAAATAATGATACATTCTAGTTAAGACTAGACATGGGATAGACTATGTAGGTTGGAGGGGCAGTGCACTTAAAATTGTAGGGCCAAAGACTCCCCTGAGGAGGTAACATATGAGCAGATCCTAAATGATCAGAAGGAGCCCATCGTGCAGAAAGGTGACAAAGAGCATTCCAGGTGGAGAGAATACCAAATGCAAAGCCCTGGATCAAGAACAAGGTTGTCCCGTGAGAAGGGAAAACAGAGGGAAATTGCCTTGGGCCCTATTGAGTGGATGCTGGGTACATACTCTGGATGGACAGAAAGGAAGAAGCAGCCAAGGATGTTACCTTAAAGGGTATGAGTGACCTGTTGGTTTTATGACTTTCAGGGAACACATGTCAAAACAGAACTTGGTGTCAACTTTTCCTTTTCATTCCAGCTTAATATCTTACCTGCGTAAAATGGTTATTTGATTGATTGGTTGGTTGGTTGATTGATTTAGGAGCCCCAAAGATGTTCTCAGGCAAATACTTATTTACTATGGTAATGTCTGAGCTGTTTATGCCAGCTCATAAAGTGACTTATTTGAGGAAGAAAGTGAATGAATAGAACATATGTGCCAGTTTGTTTAGCTGTTTTAAAAGTCTTACTTTTTATGATTTATTTAAAGGTTATTCTAACAGTGACATTATGCATTCTTGGTTATATTTTCTTCACAGAAAAGTTCTATCCTGATTATACCAAGCCTAGCTTCAAAATCATAGCTATGTAAATGACTGAAAAGTTAATAAAATTTCAGAAAAAAACAATGCAGAAAAAATTTAAAAGTAACAACAGGACGGTCTGGCTGCCGTCTGTCACTGTACAGTTAATCCCCTTTACCCACTTAACCTCTGGTAACCTCCGGAAGTGATCTGTTCTCTTGAATCTAAGAGATTGTTTTTGACTTTTGTTTTCTCATTTGATTTGTTTCTTTTATCTCCCACATGAGTGGAATCATATACTTGCCTTCCACCTTCTGATTTATTGCAGTTAGCATAATCCCCTTTGGGTTCATCCCCTTTAGGTTTGTCACAACTGGCAAAATTCATCTTTTTTAATAGTAGAGTAGTGTTCCATTATGTATATATACCACATCTTCATCCATCCATCTTACTGTTTATTTAATTAAAAATTTTCATGTGATTATATTGGGAGGAAGGAAAAAAAAAGGTTATATTTGAGAGCTAACATCTTATTCTACCATGACAGGAAGTCAAACAATAATGTTTAAAAAGAATATATAAGAAACAGCTATGTGGATATTTTATTGAGGAATGTAGATATAATAAAAGAAGTAGTTATTTTTTTAAAAGATGGAGAATATAGGCCATTTTAAAGATTTTTCTTTGATGTTTATAATTATCACTTGGTATTAAACTCATTTAAAAAGTGGTCACCACACCTGAAGGGAGAAATCCTATATCTGAAAACAAACAAATAAGAATATAAAATAACAATGTATCATTAATAATAAAAAAGTTCTAACTTGTTCTTTTCTCATTAAATTTTTTCTATTATCTCCTTTCAAAAGAATTTTAATTTGCAAAGAATTGAGAAAACAAAAAGTTACTATGATTTTATGTTAGTAAACCTTACACTGGGCTTCCACCTCCATGGAGAATCTATCTGTACTTAAGTAAGGTGCTATCAAAGACCAAAAGTTAAGTGACAATCACTTTTCCTATTAATAACTAAGTTCCCAGAATGATTCATATTTTAGTCTATGATACAGTTCTTATTTAAGTGCTCAGAGAAATAGAATGAATTGAAAAGGGAGGTAGAAATAATTCAGAAGAGTAACAGTCTTATTCAGGTTTTAAAGTTAGTGTTGTATACTCAATTTTCATTAGAAGTGCTCTGTGATTTCAGTGACAATTTGAATAATTGGGGATTTTATTTTCTCTGAGAGTGACAATTTATTTTTATTTTTTTTAAAGATTTTTTATTTTACTTATACATACAAGCTGGGGTACAGGCCAGAGGCGTGGGGCGGCGAGAGGGTTCACCAGAGACAGAGTGGGGAGCAGAACAGGCAGATCAGAAGTACACTGCTGAGGGGAGCAGCGGGCGAGGCAGTGGAGGTCTGCTGCACCATGTGGGATTCTCCCCGGCCGGGCGTCGAACTCGCATCTCCGCTGCCGACAGCTCCACAGCACAGCGCTCAACCGCTGCGCCACTGGGGAGGCCCCAAGAGTGACATTAATATTGTGTGCAAAATATCAGCTTTTGTATTCAAGACACTGTAAACGGTAACTGAGAGATGATTCTGGTATCTAGGAGGCTGCAGTACTGTCTCCCTCTTGATCTAGTTTTTCTACCTCTCCAGCTAAGCACATCCTGTGATGAGAGGCCTGCAGGAATGAGGGGCTTGGGCTCCGCAGGAAGCCTGGTAGAGAGCTGGTATAGGATTCTATCTCCCTGTTCCTGCTCGGCAGCTGAAGAACTGGGAGGAGAATTTCTTGGAGAGGGACAGAATGTGGCAGATGCTGGGAAAAACTCAGCCTCTCAGATTTGTGTTACAGAATCATAAACCCCAGATGATAATGCATTGTTAATTAGAATCCCACCAGGATTTTAAAGGGGGATTTTTTGAAATTAATTTAAAATCTGCTAAATATTTTCACTAATTAGATAAATAAGAACAGATGCCTGAGATTAGGCAGGACAAGTCTCAAAATAGACTGGGGCCATGATGATGGTGGAAAGAGGGACCGCCTAATAGCCTTAGGACAGCCTCCAAAGCCCACAGTGACATGGCCGTTGGGACCCTGCCACGGGTGGGTAGTGGGTCAATGGGACAGAATGGGGCCTTTCCAAGCAGAGTCCTGCACCTGACTTGCAGAAAGCAACTTTAGCTATTTCTTGATTTTCCCAAGGGTTGTATAGAACTTGTCACATTCTAGATCCATTGAAGAGAAGTCTGTTCATTTTGTTAGTGCATGTGTTAGGCGGGCTTAATTCTTACACAGAACCTAGGTTGAGAGGGACCAGGTAATTCGGACCTGTAAAGTTAAATATAAGGCAAAGATGTTCCATGTGACAGAAGTGGGGTTTTGGCTTTCTGTGTTTGTTTTTAAATAGTAGTGTAGGCAGAGTTGGCTATCCATATTGGAGAAAATTAATTTGAACCCTTACAACCACTTCATGTGTGAAATAAATTTTAGAATTATTCAGGGCTTGAATGTAAAAATGAAAGCAAAAATCTTAGAAATAAATTTTGGATTCTCTGTAAAAATGTGTGGACTGGTAACTGCTTCTTAAATTATGATATCTGGAAATTTAGTTTTTGTTTTTTAAAAGAAAAACAGATTTCATCAATATAAAGTATTTTATGTTACTTAAAGATTTATTAAAATCTATTGTCAATAAACAAAAAAAATTAGAAAAACTTAAAATGCACATGGCAAGTATTTGTGTCATAATTGACAAAGTGGTCTTCTAAACTAATAAAAAATAATCAAACCACACTAGAGAAAGATAGCAAGTTATATGAAAATTGTATGTTATATGGAAATTGTACTTATATGGACTTCTAGAACAGACAGCACCAGGTTACAATAGTGGAAGTCACTCAGTGTTACCTAAGAAAGTAAGTGCATGAATTGCTTGCAAAGGGGAGTGATAGAATTTTCCGAGGAAAAGGGAATGCTCTGTTTCATTATGGAAGTGTTAAATTGTCAAAAGTCTGAACTGTTTATCTAAAACATGTACATTTATATATGTAAATTATACCTCCGAAAGATGATTTTAAAACTCTAGTTGGTGCCCTTAAATAATGACATTTTAAAATACATTAGCATTACTTGCTATTAGGGCTGTAGGCAAAGGGTATGCTCTCACCTTTCTTGTAGGAAGCTGAATTTTTAAAGCCTTACGGAAGCAGTGTTGAACATCTAGTAAGATAAAAGGTATGCCTTTCAATTCAGCAGTCCTGTTTTTGGACTCTGACCTGTGGGCATGAAAATACCAGAGTGTTAAAAAATCTATGCCAGTATGTGTAATGCTGCATTGTGTTCTGGGTGGCCAAAGTACCAAGTGAATGCCCACTATCAGAGGGTGGCTGATAGATAGCCGAACATGTCCATCATGAGATACGTTACAGTCATTATAAGAACCTGTGTGAACTAATTTCATGAGGAATTCTTAAAGGAGACAAGATGATGTGTGCACAAAAGGACAACAAATAGACTTGTTTCGTTTTTAGAAAGGAGTTCTCAAATATATCCTGTAAAGGTGCCTGTGTTCAGGTGTGTGCAAGGAAGACATCAAGGGGTGTATCCAGATCAGAAACGCCATTTACCTGTGAAAGCAAGACTTGAGGTGGGGGAGAGGGGGTAGTGGGAGAGGAAAGGAGGACTAGCACAAAAAAGAAGATTTACATGAAAAACATCGAAACAACATACATACCATTCCCCACATTCAAAGAATATGTATTTTCATAAACTGGGAGAAAATGTTAGGCTTTTATTTACTCATTTGCAGTATACATTGAAATTTTAGAAATATGTATCCAAATAATCTTTATAACATGGTTCTATTTTGGTAAATAAAAGATCCTCTGTGGATGAGTTCTTAAATTTGAGTCAGATCACCTTTCTTGTTTCCAGGTTTCTTTCATTTTCGCTATGAAACTTTCCAAATATAGCCCTCTCAAGTTCCAGGCTCCTAAAGTGTGTCTGTTTATTTTGGAGTGATGTGATCTGCACAGAAATGCTCTCCTGTTCCCTCCAGCACCGCCCATTGGTCTTAGAGTGGCAGCTCCCCAAAAGCAGGGATCTAGGGCTCCTTTTGATACAGTGGATGAGAGAATTCAACCTGAAAGTCGCACCAACCTGAATTTGCTGAGGTTCCAGTGGGCTTTCACTGGAGAACATACAGGGAAATGCCTTCAGGTCTCGGTGGGTGTCTTTGAGCTCTCCACTTCATCGGGTTCTGGCTCTCCACTTACTGCTTTTTACTCGTGGGCTTTGGAGGGTGCAAGGATACAGCTAAATGTGAGATGGAACAGAGCAGGAGGTGGGTGGGTTTAGATCTCTTTCACATGTGATGGGCACCTTTGGCACTGGTTATGTTTTCTATGGCATTCTTGCATGTAACACAGATTGCTCTTCTCACTGTCATACAAGGAGAAAACAAAGCTTGCCGAGTGAAAAACACTGTTTTCTATTGGAACTTTTTTCCTTCATCTTGGGAAAACCTTTGTTCTCCATGTTTATTTCATATGTCTGTGTACTTCTTTGCATTTTCCTACAGGAATCTCTTCCCCCACCCTTACCTTTATCCACAAAGGACTTGAATACAGTGCCCGTTTCTCCTTTGTCATTGGTTAAAACAGAATACTTGGAGTATCTTGACACACACACACTTTAACAGAGCATTCTGGATAAATATACAGTGATTGGGTTAATACTCACTCTAATGTAACTCTCCTATCATACTTAAGTATACAACATCTTAAAAGATTCATTCTTATTCCACAGGACACAAGTTCACAGCATCTTGTTCCACTCTGTATTCCATACATGCAGTGTGGAATGCCTGTGTGACCATTGTTTCCATAGATTATTTGTGTCCCAATAAACTCTTACTTCAAGTTTCCTGAGATTTTTAAAAAATAGTTCCAAATCTTGATTTTTACTTTAGATCTTGATTCTTGGATTCCTTTATCTTAAGGATTATCTCTCTGGATATGATCAAGAAAGCCCCTAAATTATTAACTCAGATTTCTTACTGATGTGCTGTAAATTAAACACCATTTTTTAAGATTTATTTTTATTTATGCATACAAGAACTGGGGTATAGGCCAGAGGTGCGGGGGGTGAGAGGATTCACCAGAGACACAGTGGGGAGCAGAACAGGTGGATCTACTGAGATACACTGCTGAGGGGAGCAGCAGGAGAGACAGGAGAGGACTGCTCCACCATACGTGGGTTAACTCCCTGGCAGGGGATCTAACTCATGCCCCAGTGTCACATGATAGCTTGAGAGCGCTGAGACTTTAACCCCTGTGCCACCAGGGAGGCCCCCAAATTAAACACCTTTTAGAAGCATTTTGGTCAATCTTTTTTTTTCCACTCTTGTGGTAATGAATTTTTTGCATGGACATTTATTTCTCTGTGATTGCTTAAATATTGATCCTTACATTAAAGGGGGGAAAGGAGTAAGGGAAATCAAAGCAGAAATTAAAAAAAAAAATAAATCTACTTAGTCATTTAAATTGAGCAGAAAAAAAAATATGTATTCTCTTTTCTTCATGAGGATATTTTGGAGACTTTATGAATCTTAAGTGGAAGAAAGAGTAAACATGACCTGGTATTAGTAAGTATTAATGGGATCATTCTAAGTGTAGGAGAGTTAATGAGTATGCACAGGGATGTTTTTAATGTGATTTGTTTAACTTAAAAACTTGGAGAAGTTAAAATGATTTAAAATACTGATATTGTAGAAATACTCATTTTTAATATTTGGTTTCCAACAGGCCATATACTCCTATGAAAGGAGGAATCTCCAACGTATGGTTTGACAGGTTTAAAATATCTAATGATGTTCCAGAACACCTTGAATCAATTGACTTAATGTGTCAAATACTTACAGATTTGATTGATGATGAAGTGAAAAGTGGCATCGAGAAGAACAGAATATTAGTAGGTATGAATTCTAAAAGTCATAAAATTTTTTCCACTTGGTTAAATCTATACATTGAACATTACTTAGAATATCATTTAGAAGTACATGTATTTCACTTGTTCCTTCATTTGTGTATCTGCTTTTATTTTCAGATAAGCTATACATATTAAGAATTACAAACAACAACTGAAATTTCAATTGATTTTCTTTTTAATAATAACATAATCTGAGAATCCCATGGTTAATGTTCAATTTAGAGATTTATTTATTAAAAAATGTTTTCACAATCAGTAGGGTGATATCACAGTGGTACAGAGCAGAGGCTCAGGAAATTTATAAAGAGGCATGACCTCTCCCTAATTTGTGTATACACGAGTCTCCATAGCTTCTGTGCTTAGGTGATGTTTGTACCTGTCTTATAAAGTTGTAATGATTGATTTAATCTATTCATGTGAAATAGTTAGAAATGTGTCTGGCATGTAATGTTGGAAAGGCTTTCCTCCTGTTACTAAATATGCTGTCACTCCAGAGAGCACAAGAGCTTTTGGATCAGTGTTGCCACTTGGGGACCCAGGTCTCTGGTCATTTCTCTTCTACCCACTGTTTCCTTGTGTCCATGCGGTACTCTCCTCTTCCTTTTTCACTGCTCATAGATTTATTTAAACAGAAGTCTGCTTAATATTTCTCTGCTGTTTCTTATGTCTATTATACATGTCTATTATTTTACAATGTCTATTATAGCACATTTCAAGTTAAGATTTAAGTACTCTTCATGATACTTTTATGAAGGTGGGATTCAATAATCCTGCACAATTTTTATTAAACACACAAACCTTAGTTAGATTAGATATTAAACAAAAAGTTATAAGAAGTAAAACTAGAAAAATTGTAAGACTGAAAAAAATGGAGATGATAGGCACAAACTTTGTTATCCTTACTGATTTTGATTAATATGTAATAAATCTTTTTATTTTGATTAGTGGAATTTTATTGTATTAAACTTAGTTTTAAAAGTAATTTTTTTATACAGTTTGTGACATCCAACCTTTTTTGAGGTAGTCTATCCAGCTAGGTAGTCTATCCAGGTCAAAAATGGTACCTCTCATACTAAATTTGATTTCCAAATAGTTAATAGAAATTGTAAGTACTAGAGTAGTCAATAATCTATCAAAAATTTATTTTTTTAAGAATGGTCTTTTTTTAAATTTATTTTTGTGTAGAAGAACTGGCCAGAGGAGGGGGCGGGGGTTGGTGGTGAGAGGATTCGCCAGAGACAGAGTGGGGAGCAGAACAGGCGGATATACTGAAACTGCTAAGGGGAGCACCAGGCGAGACATGAAAGGTCTGCTGCGCCATATGTGGGTTAGTTCCCTGGCAAGGATTGAACTCAGGCCGTTGAAGTGATAGCTCTGAGTCAACCCCTAGGCAACCGGGGAGGCCCTATCAAAAAATTTATGGTCTAATGGGAGATAGAACAAAAAAGTATTCTAGTTCAATGCAAGTATTGTAAAAGTGTGTACAAGGTACAGTGTAAACAATGAAGAAGAAAATTTGGGGGGGTGAGGTAAGTCAAAAATTCTTCTTAGAAAAGATGATTCCTTTGAGTTTTTTTTTTTAAACATTTATTTATTCATACAGGAGCTGGGGTATAGGCCAGAGGTGTGAGGAGTGAGGATTCAGAGTAGGGAGCAGAGCAGGTGGATCTACTGAAATACACTGCTGAGGGTAGCAATGGGAGAGACTGCAGGGGTCAGCTGCACCATGTGGGTTAGCTCCCTGGCCAGGGATTGAACTTGTACTACAGTGACTGCAGATAGCTTCATAGTTCTGAGACTTAACCTGTTGCATCACCAGGGAGGCCCCTAGAAGGTAGCACTTTTTCAGTCACTGAAGATAGTGCCAAGGTTGCCACTGTGGATCTGCTGAGGGAAGCAGCAGGCGAGACAGGAGAAGTCTGCTGTGCCATGTGGGAAGGTCCCTGGCCAGGGATTAAACTCGTGCTGCAGTGGCTGCAGATAGCTTCATAGTGCTGAGACTTAACCCCTTGCACCACCAGGGAGGCCCTCCCGAGTTTTAAGGAATGAATGAGAACATGGCTGGTAAAAAGTAGGGAAACTTACATGAAAGGGGCATATGAGAGTCCTAGGAAATGCCAATTTGGTATGTGCTCCAACTCCTAGGATAATTGAATTGTACATAGAGAATGCTGATTGAATGTGCAATTTAAAAAGATTATGCTGATAGCACTATGGGGGGCTGACTGGTCTGAAGACCAGGAAAGGAGCGAGTTGACAAATGATAGATCCAGTAGAATGAGGAAAGTAATACATAAACTGTTCCAGGATTTGGAGACACAAGGATGAGTAAGATTAGATTGCAGGTGTGAGCTATGAAAACTAACCCCTTGTTTTCTAATTTTTATCAAAGGGAATATATTGCTTGATTAATGGAAAAATTAAAAATAAACTCTAGTTAAATAGGGAAAATGAAGCAAAGTTTCACTTCCTACCCCAGGAAGTGGAATACATATATAGAGATGTTCAATAAAAATTAGTTCCTTGGAGACATTTGTGACGCTTCACTCTACATTAAGAATATCAGACATAAGAAAGTTTATTTATTTTTATATATTCATACAACATGGAATTCACCAAAGGAGATGAAAGAAGTTAGGGGAAGCACAAACATTATAATAGGGACATCCACGTTACTTTCTGAATGCTGGCCATATGTTCATTGATAAAACTTGGATTCATACCCTGTATTCCAATAAAATCTTAATAATTTTAGATTACCCTGTGTTCTTCTGACTTTACCGGCATGTTAAAAGAGTCTGATGTTGGGCGTCCCTGGTGGCACAGTAGTTAAGCGGTGCACCATGGAGCTGTCAGCAGTGGCAGCGCGAATTCCATGCCCAGCCAGGGAGATTCCCACTTGGCATGGCAGACCTCTCCTGCCTAGCCTGCTGCTCCCCTCAGCAGTGTATTTCCCTTGCTCTGCCTGTTCTGCTCCCCACTCTGTCTCTGGTGAACCCACTTGCCGCCCGATGCCTCTGGCCTGTACCCCAGCTTCTATGCATAAATACATAAATCTTTAAATAAATAAATCTTTTAAAAATCTATTTGATAGTAGTATGACTAAAATTGCTGATATTTTTATTATGCTAGCTTTTATTTTTATGTATATGTATATTTTTTTATTTATGTATATGTATATTTTTTATTTATAAAAAATATACATTATTGTGTATTCCCAATAAAATTCCCACCACCAATTCACCTGTGAGCCATCATCATTGTCCCTGTGCTCTTCTCATCCCCGTTTTAATCCCTTTTCCTTCCCCTCCCTCCCAGAATGTCTCCTATTTATGGTTGCGTGCTAGTTTTGTCTTTTTTTATTATTGTTATTTTTTCTTCCTAATCCCCAATTTGGTTCCTCTATATGCCTCCTATAAGTGAAACCTTTCACTATTTTTCTTTTTCCTTCTTGCTAGTTTCACTGAGCATGATCCATTCTAGCTCCATCCTTGTTGCTGCAAATGGCATGAGTTTGTTTTTTTGATTGCTGAATAGTATTCCATTGTGTATATGTTCCACATCTTCTTGATCCAGTCAGCTATACTCATTTTTTAAATTGCCATTATATATCATAGTTTTATATTTAGTGTTTAAGTTATACAATTTTTTTCAAATATAGTATCACTTCTAATAGGTAGAACAGAAAATTAACATTTCAGTTTGAAGAAACTAAACTTCAGAGAGATTTCTAGCTAATGTAAAATAGAGTTGGGACTGGAACCCAGATCCACTGACTTTGTCAAGAATTTTGTACCATGATGAAATTCCTTTTATGGCCACTAGGTGGTGATAATTTGTTGTTGAGAGAAAGTATAATTTTGGTTTAACTTTGATCTAGAATGTATAGAACCTAAAGTGTGATGTGACCAGATTATAAGGATTTTGATAGGCGCATACTATCAGATTTTTGAAGCACAGGGAATCAAAGGCTTCTGGAATTATACCTGATTAATTTACATGGATACTGTAAATGCCCATCACTGGAATTAAGGTCTGTTAATATGGTTGAATATTACATAAAGAGTAATTACTGTCAGTTCATAGAAGGCAGGTAGTAAGTATATGTTAAATGAATAAAAAATAATTATGGAGTTTTGTATGCTGTTGAAAAACTTTCAAATAAATATTACATGATAGAAAAAATAAGGTAAAAATTGTCCAGGTTGAATGAGTTTATTAAGATGAATTTTTTTTAAATGTCAAAATTATATATGAGTAGAAAGTTTTTAGATGACTCATTTTCTTTATTTCTGCCTTCATGGTAGAAACACTTTGCACCATGTGTATTAATATATATGAATATGTTCACTTTATAATAAGATTTAAAATAAAAAGGCAGGGATGGTTGGAATTGCCTAGATGACATCTGCCACCCTGATCCCAGGCCTATTGTCCTGACCTTGGCACGTTTCTTCTCAAGCTTCTTCTGCAGCGGGCACCTGACTAGGATAGCCTTCTTGTGCTGTTCTTCTAACGCACATGTGTCCTAGCCACTGACTTTTCTTCAGCAAGTATGAGAATTTAAAAGCTTAGGGCTACCGTTCTTTTGGTTAATCTGTACCCTTTGTATGAGAGAAAATAACAAATTCATATGGTGGGCATAACTTAGACATGTAAATATCTAAGAATAATATCAAGAATAATTATAAGATATAAATTAAATGGAAGACTTGTTGAACTTTGGAGGTCGGATAGATGTTGTTGAATTTTTATAATCTTATTCAGTTGATGGTACATTTGGATTGTAAGTATTTTTTCCTCTGCGTTTTGTTTTCAGATAGATTAACTTAGTTTTCACAGTATAGATTTTTAGACATTGTTTCTGTTTTATTTAAAGAGTTCATAAAAGTTAAGTTTATTATTTTTTAACATGTTTTATTCAGCTTGTTAATCTTAAATGTATGTTGAAATTTTAACTCTTGACATTTTAATACTTTGCCAGCAACTATAAATATACACTAAACCATTACCTACAATGAGTTTACTATTTGGTATCCACTTATTGAACAGTATATTTTATATTGCACTTTAGACACTTAGATGGAAATTGAATTCAAATAACTAGTCCTTTGTGTTAAATTTTCTACTGTTAGAAAAAATACACAAAGTCCCCTTTCACAGTAGTGTCTGTGGGAAAGGTGACTGTACTGTCAAAGATGGCTGGTGGGGGATTGCAGATTACCTCACAAGATTATACACAGGTAAGGGACTTAGAGTAAGACTTTAAATAGTAAGATTTCAGTGAGCACATTTTTCTTCACTGTAATCGTGAATCAAATACGAGGTTGAATGTCTGCTGGATGCATCTGTGTTTGTTCATAATGACATTTCTTACGTGGGAACATGTTTTCCTTCTTATTTTGTTGGACCAGTCCCTTCAAGAGGACTCTGGAACCAGATATGGCAACTAGGTTACTCTGGCCACTGAAAATGAACGTATAGAGGGCCCATTTAATGTGTAAAATTTTTTCAGTAGTTATGCTTTTAGAATAATTTTTATGTTTTTACTTTCTAATCTGTTTCTGTTCACATATTTCTTGTAATACTATTTTTTTAAAATTTTAACACCTTAAAAAATCGTGTTTAATATTAGTCTCAATATTATCTTTTTGTGCAATACTTAGTTTTTGCAAAATTTATGGATTTTGAAGCACTTTTCAATCATTGAGGCAGCTTAGATTATAGAATTTCACTGTTGAACATGATAACCCTTAGCCATGTGACTATTTAAACTTAAATAAAATCAAACATTTAGTTCCTCAGTCACACTAGTTATATCTAGTATGTTCTTTAGTTATATTTGACAAAAGCATAATTCTTGAGTTTCTCCAAAAAGTAAATCCTTTGTTCCTCCAACCTTGGTATCTGTAACATGTACATTTCTTTTAAATTGTGACCACATTTTCACTTTCTGTTCTTATCCATTACACTTAATTTTGAATTGTCTGCCTTGCAGCTATTGATATTTTTCTAAGACTATGATTTTCATACATTTGATTTATGAGTAGGCGAGCTGTTAAAAATTAGACATAGGCTTTGAAACTGTGTTAGTGCATCTAGGGCTGTATAGGAATCTTCATTTTGAAGGAGCCACATGATACCACATGGAAAAACTTGAGAAGCAAGGGCAAGTCTATAGAAATGTGGTAAAACCCAATAACCTTGTAATTTTTTCTGCATACTTGATGAATGTTTAATTTGTTCATCTTGTCTGCAGTGAATTCTTCATATCCACATGGGGCATATCAGAGATTTATTAATTTACAGATTAACAGATAATGTGGCCCAGTGGTTTTTATCCTTTTTGGGAATCTAATGTACGTAAACAAATTTTGCATATAGTTTATACTGCTCTCCCCCACCAAGGTCATTCCTGAACCTCTAATTCATATGCACCCTTTTTCAGAGATGGTGTGAGGTTATTTGAAAGAGTTGTTCAAATAGTTCTCACCCATGATCAGCTACTGCTACTTGATGAGACTTTGTCATTTCTTTTTAGTATGTTGAAACCACAGATGTAATATTTCTCTCACACTGTAATTACTTAAATATTATATACCCTTTTTAGAAATCTAAACTTTCCAAACTAGTAATCCTCCCTTATGTATTTGTATCTTGAATCCAAAATAATTTCAACCTGCATATATGAAATAGACCTGCCCCATAAGAAAGAGTTTTATTCTAATATCAGCATAGTAGAAAGTACACTAAACTCAATTGGAAACTATCTGACTTCTAAAGTTCTAACTTTACAGCTAAAATTTGGGGTGCAGCCTTAAGCAGGTCACCTAATCTCTTTGGGTCTCTCAGTTCCCTTCACCTATTTAAAATTATAGTAAATTCAAAGTTGTGGTCTCTAAGGAATCAATTTTATACTTTGTTAAGTGTACTAAAGAAGTAGTTTGGAAATTAGGAGGTATAAATTCTACACCAAAGTATGTTTGTTATTGTGACAAGTGTGTGGCTATGTAATTTACTGTCTGTGTTTTTTCATGAAACATAAATGAGATACCTCCATGTTCTGTGATATGTCTTCCCCACCTTGAACAGTAGTGTCTTTGTGTTTTAACATGTGTATCTCTGGTGAGTAGCAGTGTTGAGTACCTGGAAGGCAATAAAATCAATTATTTTTATAAATTCTTTTAGAATCTCACATGGGTGTACATGTTTAAACTTGTTTTAACTAGCTAACTAAATTATTGATCAGCCTTCTTCATTCAAATATCACCGAGTCTCAATTATAAGGCAGATCCTAAAAATGTAAATCCTTACAAGCTTATCACTCAGATGTTGGCAAGTAGGACTAAAGATGTATGTTATTAATTGTACTTGCAGTGTGAGGATTCCTATAATTTTAAGCATAAACAAAATATAAGTAGACATTAGAAGTTTAAATAAATAACACTTGTACTATGACTCATATTTTGAATTATGTTAAATATTTCTACTTGACAGACCCAATTTCTCTTGCAAGTCCAGCTCCTCTTATAACAAATCTCTCCCAGTGATGACATAGATGAAACAGTGTTATTTACTCATAGCAAGTCTTTCTTTGTGAGATCTAAAGTGGACCAAATATTCCTTTTAGTGCCATATCTCTTTAAAGGTCTCCAAATATTTTCAAGATATATCTTAGAGTAGATTTATCTTGCTGGCAGAGATAGAATCTTGTTCTAAATTATCAGTGCATATATTCTACTTTTTCTGAGAACTGAATTTTTGCTTCTCTCAGGAGGATTTTCCATGGGAGGGTGCATGGCCTTGCATCTAGCCTATAGAGCTCATCGAGATGTGGCAGGAGTGTTTGCTCTTTCTAGTTTTCTGAATAAAGCGTCTGCTGTTTACCACGTAAGTTCCAGATGTTAAAAACAAGACAGAAAAAAAATGAAAAACTCACACATTGAAAACTAAAACAAAGTTGATAGTGAAGCAGTAATGATTGATGCACAGACCATTCCCGAGGGTTGTGACCACATTGGCCATAGTAGATTAAATGCTGCTCATTAATGTGCAGGAATTGCCCTATACAAATAATAGTATTAAGTGAGATCTCAAAGGGGAAAGAATTTAAAAATGTGATGTATGTATCCATTGCATTTATAAAAAATGCAGATGATTATAGTCATGAGCACAGTCAAAGCAGAGACCCAGTTACATTGCCGATACTGTTTTGCAGCAATATCGTCATTTACAAATACAACAGATACATTATAGTATTGCAGCTTCATTACCAGTAGAAGCAGCTGATACAGAAATGAGAACTGGGTGTCATTTTTCCCCATTTTCCCACAGTTCTCTGCTCCCTCTCCTTCCACTGTATATGCAGAGGTTCATCCTCCCAAGTCATATGGTTTCTTCAGGAAATGCGCTGACCGTTTTCAAGCCCATTCTGCTGGGCGAATGCAGCTCACACGCGCTGTAGCTCAGGCGGCGCCAGTGTCGGGGAAGCCCAGGCCTGGTCCGCCGCTGCTGCCCAGACAGCATCACCACTGCTCTGTCTTCGCTTTAAATATTGAAGCTTTGGTAAAATTAGAATTTTTTGGCCTTCTCTGATTTCCCAGAATAATGTTCTTAAATGAGTTTCTTAAACTTTTCCACTTCTGTGTCTTCTCTAGGAACTCCAGAAGAGGGATGGTGTGCTTCCTGAATTATTTCAGTGTCATGGCACTGCAGATGAGTTAGTTCTTCATGAGTGGGGCGAAGAGACACACTGCATGCTGAAATCTTTAGGAGTGAATACAAAGTTTCACAGTTTCCCAGGTGTTTGTCATGAGCTTAGCAAAACTGAGCTGGAAAAGCTGAAGTCGTGGATTCTTACAAAACTACCAGGAGAGCTGGAAAGCCGAAACTCATGACTCAAGATTGGTCAGTTAACATACACTTAATATTCTTTGTGAAAGTGATTTTACAGCCAAATTATAATTCAATAAGTGATAATTAAAATATTAAGAAATATCAACAAGATACTGATTTATTCATTGTGACCATGCTTCGCGCCATAGAGAATAGTCTGTTATTAATGGTACGCATTTACTTGGTCAGACATCTGTGTATTATTTTTCAGATGCATGTTTCTGAAAATGGAGACCTTTTAAGTAATTATTTAATTTTAAATAATTTTAAAAATAAAGACAATGAAAAATCCTAATGTAGTGTTGTTTTTTCTTTTCTACCACTTTTTTTACGTTACCTTGCCAAAGATATATGTGTTTATAGTGTGCAGCAGAAGAACACCAATACTCTGAGTTTATATGCTGGTCTCACATCTCACTTGATCATCACAAGAGGTTGAGTATTTGTTACTGGCATTTACCCATACATCTTTCGCCACAGTATATTAAAGCAAGTATTCGTCATATAAAAGGGATTTCTTATTATACGATAAGAGACCAGAATTGCCAAAACCTTGCAAACATTTCAAGAAAATATCAAAAGCATGCAAGCATTTCAAGAAAATTCAGATTATGTTATACATAAAGACACCTGTTTCACAAGACACTGACTCAGTAATTTTAACACGTGAAGACCTAGCATTGTATTTTCAGAGAGCAAATTTGCTGCCTTGTATATTTTAATTCTGCTTTTCAGTTTACCCTTCAGAAATGTTTCTAGGGGTATGCATGTGTGAACAACTGAAGGGAAGAGGTGGCCTACACTGAGAATAAGATTACGACTCAACGTGTTACCTCAGTACTATTAGCTAAATTCTGCCATCTAGACTGGATCAAGAAGATGTGGTACATATACACAATGGAATACTATTCAGCATTCAAAGAAGATAAACACATGCAATTTGCAGTGACATGGATGGAATTAGAGGGGATCATACTCAGTGAAATAAGCCAGAAAGAAAGAGAAAAATATCGAATGGTTTCACTTATAACAGGACTATAAGGAAACCAAACAGGAAGAGACACCAGGCAGAGGGGAGGGGCAGAGGGAGGGGAGGATAAGGGCACAAAATGGAGTAGAAAAGAACACAAGGGACCACGGAGATGGATCACAGGTGAATTGGTGGTGGGTTACCCAAGGGGAATACAAAATGTAAAAGACATAAATAACAAAAATATTTTAAAAAAACATATAAATTCTGACATCTAACTGCAACTAAATAACTTCAGTTTATTTCACACATCATTGATTTGAGATGACTAAGAGCAGAATTAGTCTGCAGTACTGTCCTCGACTGTACCCCCCTGGGTCCTGGTCCCATCCAGTTGAATAAATCCCGTGGTTATTAAAGGTGTACCTTAGAAGACCAGCTGCTCCTTAAGTGTCTGGATTGACTGTCCCTCTTGGTCCACAGCTCTAAGCCAGGCACTGCAGGACAGAGGGGCAATTTCCCAGACTACCAGGGCCCCCAGGAAACCGTCTAACAAACGTGGCCTCCACAAGAAAACTACAGTCCTGAGCTGGGAACAAGGGGGTATCTTCAATCCTTTTATCTAAAGATGGGCACAGATTTCAGCCAACTTTCCTAATTGGATGATCTCTATTGTAGGGCCCTGGCCCTCAAGCTATACATGAACAACAAATTGATCATCTTTCTAGAAAACTTTCCCAAATAACCAAACTTTATAGCTTTCTATAGCTCCACAGTCATGTATGGTCTAGCTGAGAGATTTGTGGTATGTCCTAAAGTGCTTGAAAATCTATTCTGAAAGATAAGTCACCACGTTTTTCAGAGAGACAGGTTAACATCTATTTTAGATTTGTTATGTCCCTTCAAATGGTAGCTACATTAGTCAAGGGCACAAGTGACAGTGTGACCTCTGCAAGGTGAACCTCCTGGCCTTGGAGTTCCCAGTTCAATCAAACAATAGGAACCTTTTCCCAGTTGGCAGGGTGTCTGTTAGTTTTGGTTAATGTCTCTTTTGCTGTACAGAAGCTTTTTATTTTGATGTAATCCCATCTGTTTATCTTGTCTTTCACTTCCTTCGCTTTGAGGGATGTGTCTTTCAAGATTTTGCTGAGATATATGTCGTGTAGAGTTTTGCCTATATTTTCTTCTATACATTTTATGATAAAGGACTGATAACAAAAATTTACAAGGAACTCACACAACTCAACAAAAACAAAGCCAATAACCCAGTCAAAAAATGGGCAGAAGAGCTCAAAAGGCACTTCTCCAAAGAAGAAAAGCAAATGGCCAACAGATATATGAAAAAATGCTCAACATCACTTATAATCAAGGAAATGCAAATCAAAACCACTATGAGA
>PVIJ01009060.1:0-69414 GCA_004024925.1 Scalopus aquaticus | reverse complement strand
AGGTAGAGCATTTTGCCCCCAACTTCTTAAATCTTGACTAATTTGGTTACTCAAAGCAATAGCAAATAGTCCACTGTGCATCATGATTTGTATACTAGTTCTCAAAATCCCCTGACAGATCTTCCTTTGCTAGCTTGGAATGTTGCCCTGAGGCCATAAAATAGGACACCAATCTAGACTTATGGGAAGAAGAGAGGTCAAGAGGACCAAAGAGTCAGCACCATTATCAGACATGTGAATTCCTTTTAGATTTTCCACCAATCTAGTGCTCTGGCCAAAGTCACCGTGAAGAGTAAACACATGCAAAATCAACAGATGGATTGTCCAATTTACCCACAGAATTAGGAGGAATAATAAATTATTGTTGTGTTTTTGGCATTTCTGTTTTTTTAATATTTTATTTATTTATTTTTGCATAGAAAAACTGGGGTGTAAGCCAGGGGTTCAGAGGGTGAGAGAATTCACCGTAGACAGAGTAGGGAACAGAACAGGTAGATTTATTGAAATACACTGCTGAGGGGAGCAGTGGATGAGACAGGAGAGTTCTGTTGCTCCATGTTGGTCAGCTCCCTGGTTGGGAATTGAACTCCAGCCATAGCACTGAGACTTAACCCTTAGGCCACCAGAGAGGCCCTTATTATGCTTTATTGCTTTAAGCCTCCAAGTTTTAGAGTTTTTTTTTTTTTTTTATATATAATTGAGTTCAATTCAATTCTTCATTTTATAGTGAGGAGAATGAGGCAGGGAAAATTTTGCATATTGTCCAAAATAGCATACACATTATGTGTATGTAATCGAACTTGAATCCAGGCCTTTATGAAAGTAAATTCTATACCTGAAGATGGTAATGTGCAACCTTTCTAAAACTGTTTTATATTTTTCTGTGATTTACATTCAGTGACATGAAGGTGACAGCAATGTTCAAAACCCATATTATCCAGATTAGGCACCCCATTTTCTTTTACTTTTCTTCATGCAATAATGGTTTTTGCTGTTACCTGTGTGGCTTAAATCCCATTTGAAGACCTAATAATTTATTCACCTCTGTTAAATTAGAGGATCCAGATCTAAATCCCATGTGGTGTCAGACTACAACAGAATAGAGCTGTGGTCCAACTTTGTCCCAAAACCTTTTTTTTTTTTTGTATGATTCATGAGCCTAGGATGGTTTTACAGTTCTAAATGTTTAAAAAGGGAAGGCTATTTCATGAAAATTATATATTTCAGAGTCCATCATAAAAGGTTTTTGGAAAACAGTCTTTTTTTTTTACATCTGTCTTATATCAGCTTTATCTTTCAACTGTATTAGCAAAATTGACTGTGACAGAAAAGACCAGATGGCCCACAAAACTGAGAATATTTACTGTCTCTTCAAAAAAGTTTACTGAGCCTTGAAATAAGGAATCTGAAAACTTCTTCACTTTGGATGCTCCACTTGCCCTATTTCATCCTTATATAACTTTAGGAGTAATCATGTCACTCTTTTGAATAATATTTCACCAAGGAAAACTGTCTTTTCACTCATTTTCCTAGGCCATCACTCCTTCTTTTCTTTCATTGATCTTCTGAACCACTAGGCATATTGTTACATTTAGCTCCATTAAATTTCATTTTATGAGATTCAGACTATTATTCCACCCTTTAGTATTGTTATAGGATATCTACTCTGTCCTCCAATGTTTGACCTTTCCCCAGGTTGTCTTACCGACAAACTTAAAAAACATGATTTCAGTGCCTTGGTTGCAGTGATCAAATAAATGTGGAGCTAAAGAAAGCCATGTAACACAACATTAGAAATATCCCGTTATTGGGCCTCCCTGGTGGCTCAATGGGTGAGGTGCAGCTCTGTAGAGCGATCAATAGCTTCGAAGCAAGTTCTATGCCCTGCCAGGGAGATTTCCACATGGCGCAGCAAACCTCTCCTGCTTTGCCTGTGCTCTCCTCAGCAGTGTATTTTGGTAGATCTGCCTGTTCTGCTCCCCACTCTGTCTCTGTTGAACCCTCTCACTGCCCCACACCTCTGGCCTGCACCCCAGTTTGTGTGCATAAATAAATAAATTTAAAAAAAGAAATACCCCATTATTGTAAATTCATGTCCTTCAGTTGAAATATTCTTGTAACTAACGCCCACATTTTGAACAAATATGGCTCCCAAGGTCATTGCTCAATAATGTATTCATATATTCAACACTCATGTGTTTAATCCCCACAATTTGCTTAGCATCATTTGTGGTGCTGGGGTGACAATGATGAAGGGAGCACTCAGGGATCCTCCCATCAGGAATTTCAACCTACTTGTTATAGTAAGAAAATTACCATACTCAAAATATTGATTACAAACGCTAATGATTGTTATGAATAAAAATGCCTTGAATTACTAGAGTAAGTTACTACATATGTATATGATTCATTGCTAAATATTCCTGAGCCTCTGAAGCAAAGTTTTTGACAATCGTATGAAAGCAGGGGCTGAGGTAAGTTAACATGACTTGTTCTTGGTAAATCAATGCTTGTGCCCAGTGATCAGTGTTTCCCTGAAATATGAGTCTGAACTTTCATTGTGTTTATTAATCACTTGGGGGATCTTAAGGTAGAGACTCTGGTTCAGTAGGTGTGGGTTAGAATCTGAGACAGTATCACTAATAAGCTCTGAGGTATGTCATGCTCCTAACTTACCCAAGTCATTCCAAATAACAGGCCCTCTCTAGAAACTCACAACCTAGATGACTCCTTGTGGCCTAGGGGTTAACTCTCAGAGCTACCACCATGAAGGTGGGCTCCTAGCCAGGGAGTTAACCCACATAGGGCAAAACCCTCTCCTGTTTTGTCTGCTGCTCTCCTTAGCAGTGTTTTTCAGTAGATCTGCCTGTTTTGCTCCCCACTCCCTCAGGCGAATCCTCTCCCCCCTTCCACCTCTGACCTATACCCCAGTTCTTCTCTGCAAAATAAAGTAAAAAAACAAAGCAAAACAAAGCAAAAAACCTCAGATATTTATTGATCAACTCCTGTCCTAAAATAATGTTAATTTAGAGAGGCATTATAGAATTTCCTGAGTAGAGAAAGTTCTGATACACAGGCTCTGGAGTCAGACAGGTATGAATTTATACTGGGACATCTACCTTGATAATTGTGTGAACTCAACCTCTGTCCTCACCTCACTGTACCTTAATTTCTCATCAATGAAACTGGAAATAATAGCTTTCTATGGGTTGTTGAGAAGAATGACCCTGAAACACAATAGACTTAAACAAATGATAGTTTTTTTTTATTATGTCTATTAAAAGAGGAAGAATAATAAGAGAGTTGCCTAGTGGAAATTAATGAGATAGTAAGAAGTAGTTTGCTTTTGAAGGTTAAGAGACACAGTGCATCTGTATAAATCAAATGTCTCTTCAATTCAACCAACATTTAATAAGTATATACTATGTGTTATAAAGTGTGTTAAATTCTGGGGATATACAGTTAAATAGGTTGAAAAGATGTATAGGACAACAGTCATTAGTCTCCTTGGCAACTGACAAACCTTGGTCCATGGATTTGTGTGATAAATACCAGGGAAGCAGCAGGTGGGATGGGAGATGAAACTAGGTTTCTTTATATATGTAGTTATGGTGCTAAGTCATTATTATAAGAAAAAGAAATGGGTTATGATAATTCTAAATCCTCAAGACCTGAGATGATGATGGTTTTATTAGCAAAAGTAAGCAATGAGAAAGAAGTCTCTGGTAAAGGAAGGACACAATTGAGTTTCCATTTCACACATTTTCATATAGCTGAAGAGATGCTCGGTCACCCAGTGGAAATGAATTCAAACACGATTTGAAATAGAATCTCCATGGGCAGTAGTATGAGTAATTGAAGTTTATTTATGGAATTCAAAGAAAATTAACATGCAGTTTCTGGTTATTTCTGTAACAATATAACTTGGATCACATGGTTGTATATCAACTACATTTGCAGATACATGGAAAGATGTGTATGTTTACGTTTGTTGTTTACCCTACATTGGCAGTTTAAGAAAAAATCACTACGCTGTTTCTACTCTATTAATGACAGTCTGAATTTGGAAGGCTTGATAAGTTGTTTACAGGGAAGTTCAGAAGGAGAAATCAGTGCATGTTTGCAGAATATTTTGAAAACATTTTTCACAGGATGTGTTGCTGCAAATGGCAATTAGTCAATGTAGGGAAACTGATATATCTTTAGACATTAAGTCACACTAAAGCACACATCCAGACCAATAGTTTAATTTCTGAAAGAAATAAACGAAATCATGTTGTTCTATAAAAAGATTCATTCAATTCATATTTCTTATCCATGAACTCTCCTAGAATTCTCAGAATAAACCAAAGAGAAGCTCTCATATTTATATTTTATAGACAATTACAGTGAGCAATGGGGAAACAAGGGAGTTACACAGGCTTACAGACAATTAGAATGAATGAGCACCTGAAAAGTTTTATAGACATGCCTGCTGGAAGCCAGGCACACTGTGTTAAGAACTTCTACACTTGGGCCTCTCTGGTGGCACAGTGGTTGAGCACTGCGCTGTGGAGCTGTCGGCAGTGTGCGATGTGAGTTCGACGCCCAGCCAGGGAGAATCCCACATTGCGCGGCAGACCTCTCCTGCCTCGCCCGCTGCTCACCTCAGCAGTGTGTTTCTGATCTGCCTGTTCTGCTCCCCACTCTGTCTCTGGTGAACCCTCTCGCCGTCCCACGTCTCTGGCCTGTACCCCAGCTTGTATGTATAAATAAATAAATGTAAAAAAAAAAAGAACTTCTACACTTGCTTTTTGTTTTTTTTCCCCACTCACAATAATCCTGTGCATTGAGTGTTATATTATTCTTGTTGCTTTGTGATGAGATAAAACAGTAACATAAACTTAAAATAATTTTATCAAAACCAGGCAGGTGTCATGTGGAACATTTGTGGATTGCCTTCAAGTTAACCACTTCTCCCTTTCTCTTTCCCTTTCCCAGTGACTACAATCTCTACTTAGGGGTCAATGTGATTTCAAGTAAAATGAATTCATTACTGACCCTACAGGTGAAATGTAAACTAAATTAAGCCCATCTAAGCTCCTTCAACCAGAGTCTGGTCGGCTGCTGAGATTGCTCATGCAGTGTCACTCTCTCATGCTGGTGGTGCAAGAGATGGCACTGACAGGCACTGGAGGATTGCCTAGCCTTGAAATGACATAAGCAGATATAGAGGTGGAGGGAATTGGGTACTTAGTTTCTGGGCTTTTCAAGTCCTTGGACCCATAAGTAACATCCAGTGGAACCAAATTTGAGTCTTCCACTGGTAACAACAAATACTCAATTCCTGCGGAATTAACCTAAAGCAACCGCCATTCACTTAGAGATGAGGTTATGAAGCTGAAAGATAGAAGTCACTGTTTCAAGATGACACAACTAACTGTGACTAAGTAAAGCCTAGATAGAGTTCAAGATTTTCCAGGTCCCATTGAGTGATACTTCTAATGCAACAAACTGATTTACCAAGTTCACACAAATGTCTAAGATTTCTAGAATATTTACAATGATGTATCATTTGTAAAACACCTGTGGTTAAATATAAATCATTTTAAATCTACAAGATGGAAAATAGAAAAAGAAATAATATATACTGTGGAATAAATGTTTTCACTTTTTGTTAAGAAATTTAATTGACTGTTTTGAAAATTACTTACAAATGGACCCTTTGTTCTGTGCACTTCTTCAGAACCCTTACTGTGTCAACTACTACATTGGTCATAACAGGTATTCAAATAACTTTTTGTTTAATATTCATCCTCCTCAGTAGGTTACATATTATGACAGCAGGGACCAAGATAGCATACTTCAAACCTGCATTTCTAGTGCTTTTCACAGTGCTTGGTGCAAAATAGAATCAAAATAATCCCATAATAATGAAATTAGCACTGCTGCCCTCTGTGCTTATACCGAAGATTCAAGAACTACTCACCATGTAACCATATACCTTGATTCATTTACATAGCCTATCTAGAACAGGAAAAGAAATACAATGTACGTCATAAATGGAGGCGTGCATATAATTCTAAGTATTGAAAATAGTCAAAAATAAACTAGTGAAGTCAATGTTGAACACAATATACCCTAAATCTTATCATTTAGCAAGTAAACAATACAAACGTTGATGAGTTATTTTACACTTTTTATTTTGTGCTAAGTCTTCAATATCTGTTCTCCATTTCATCCTTTCAACAGTCTTAATTTTGATTAATGAGTGACATTCCAAGTGATTGGTAGTTAGATATGAATATATATTAACATACACTTGGACTTAATCTGTATCTATGACATTGTATAAAAATAATGTATTAGCATTATAAAGCATTATAATGTATTATAATGCAGTATATATTATAGAATGCATTTTATTATATAATGTAATGATGTATTTAATTATATATTATATAATGCATATATTATATAATGTATATATTGCATGTGATGTATGCGTTATATAATGCATTACATTATGTAATGTATTGTATGTTATATATATTCTATAATGTATTATAATAATGTATTAGTATTTTATGTAATAGCCAGTCAAAAATGTATTTAAAAATGTTTGGTACTATATATGTGTATATATAATGTATATAACTTGTGTTAATGTTACTGTCTCCGAAAATAGTCTTTTCACTGAAAGTTGTGCCTGCACAATCCCCACGCATTAAGATGTTAGTATCACTGCAGAAAAAGAGTCTAGATAGCATTTAATAGTATTGTCTTTCTCTCCATTTTTTTAATCATGTCAATTCAACTCAAGAGAACTATTTCATGGGCATAAATAAGTCTAGTTAAGAATAGGCTTGGTGATCTTGCATAATTTTAAGTGGGCTATGAGAAGAAATCTTCTACATATGATTTCCAATAGTGATTTTGATAACTCATAAAAAGTTCTTTTTAGTATATTTTGGAAAACCAGTATATTAGTGCATAGCTTTACCTGGTACTGGAGAAAGATGGTAGGGAAAACTTCTCCTGGAGGAAAAGAGTCTAAAATGATTCTGAGAAGCCAGTGGTGACCCACTAAGACCTGCAAACTAAGGTGTGTCTATGCTGTAGTGGGAGCAGCAGAGTGGGAAATCATGCTGCAAATGGCACAGAGGGACACTCTGAGAGTGGAGGAGACTCAGCCAAACAAACTCAAAGGCCAAAGTTGCTGCAATTTACATATTTCCATTTTGAGTCTTGCCCCGACCCTTTTAACCCATATGGTTTTGATAATTATTTTTAAATGGAAATTCAGATAGCAGCAGGCAGTAAGTATTTGAAATAGGACTTCACATTGGGAGGCTCTGTGGGGCACTTGGCAAGTTTTACTTCCTCCTCTCAATAAACCAGAGGGAAAAGCTGACATTTCTAATTCTAATTGTAGAATCTCTATTTGCACTCACTTTGGCCACAAGTTCTTTGAAAAGAGGGTTGGGAACTCACTCCCTCTTTCATTGTTTCTTCACACAGACACACACTGAACACCTCTCAGAGATAGACCCCAGCCACCTTCTGTAAGGAAAATACCTTGCAAAAAACAAACAACTCACTGGTGTGAACAAGCTCAAAGCAGTACAATTCAGTGCCCCTGAACATTCAGTCATTCATTTGGGCAAGATATTGGTACTCTCTCAATGGTGACCTTCCCAAAATGAAATGATGTACATTAAACAGGATTGTGTCTGGCTCTTTGTCCCAAGTTAACTCCTAGTCTATTGGGGTTTTCAGATGCTGAGCCACAAAGAGGTTTTCACAGATCTGAAGAAAATATATTTTACAATAATGAAGACTGTCCTTTCTTCAAAATGACTGCATTTTATTTTATATGTATGTGATAAGTTTTTATTAAAATCCCTTCTTTAACAGCATGGGATTCCTAATAGATAATAGCTATTTTTTACACATTACTATTTTCTGAAATATTATATATTGGAAATCCTATGATAAATAGTCATGTGACATGGATAGAAATAGAGTTGATTATGCTAATCAAAATAAGTCAGAAGGAGAAAAACAAATATGGATGATTTCACTCACATGTGGAATAAAGAAACAATATGGAGGAACAGACTAAATGAAACCAAATAAAACCCTAGAAATATAGCAGCACAATTGAGACTACCAGCAGGGGGCACTGGAGGGTGCCACATAACGGGGAGAGTCCCAAGAGACTGTGATGGAGGATTATTGGTGTTGCAGTGGTGGATGTGGTGTACTGAAATACATCTGAAGAATTGTGAACCTATTCCTGTAATCATATACAGCATTCTAAACCAATGCTATCTGAATAAATATATATATATGATTAAAAAGTTTTTTTTCAATAATTTTGGTTTTATCATTCATAAAATAAAAAAAGAAATCATACTAGTACAGAAAAGGAAATGGATTTGACAATCACACCTGTAAAATATACAAAATTCAACTGAGTATATTTTAAATGTCATATTGACTATTTAATGGTTCATGAATCAAGCAGCATCCCATCTATCAGATAGAAAGAAATTCTGTGGAGCTGAACAAAATGAGAGACTAGTATAGAAAAGGGAGCAGGAACAAGGTAACTATAGTAGGCAAAAAGTGTTGATTCTCAGAAGGTTGCTTTCCTTATACGGGATGGCAGGGATCTATCAAGCAGATTATCTTACTAATGCAGATGACTTGGTTCTTGATTGGTTTCGATTCCATTTCTGGGCGAGCTGAAATTGTAGTTAAGTTAAATCTTGATTTGATGATTCGAGGTTTAGTATGAGTGACTCCATTTTGAGCTTATTGTCTGATTTTCAAAAAATATTTATCGAATTAAACCATTGCTTGACCACTTACACAATGACAAATGGGCAGATTTCTTAACTCCTTTGAGCATGATTTTTTTTTTTCAAGCATTGTTAAAACTAGTGTTTATTTACTAGGGTCAATGTGAAAATTATAAAATACCACATGCATAAAATACTTCATTTTAACTTTGCTTTCTCTCTTATCCTTTTCTTCCTGGTAATAATGACTGTATCCACTAAGAACAGAAAGGGTCTGAAAAATTGGCTGAAGAACCTCTTGAACACTCCCAAAGTACCATTCTCTCCATAAATAAAGTTAGATCCCACTTGACCTCTACACTCATTAAAAAACTACTATTAATTGTTTTAGTACTGCCTATGCTCTACTGAATTACTAATTATTTATCTTCCACATTGTCTATAATAGTATTCCTTTCATCTTTCACATAGAAATGACAATGCCTGTGTCAGAGCAACTAGAATCTACATGTAAGTGGTATGGGAAGAAGGAAGGCAAACATTTATTTTAATTATATTGCCAATTCAGTCTCTTATGTGGAGAAGATTTAAGATTGAATGTCCAACTTGGTCATGCTATCAATCTGACTTAATACAAACATATATAAGAGACATATAATGTAGTAATACGGAAACCACTGGAAGGAAAGTATTAAAACTGTCTATTTCTCATACTGGATTCTGTGAAAAGAGCCAGCAACTAGTTAAAGGAAGGGGAATAACTTTAAAAATTTTGCTTTAGGTAAATGAATAAATAGAGAAAATTCAAGAAAAATGATTATACAATTGCTTCTACCAAGACATTAGATAATAGTTGCATAAGTAACAGTAATTAGAATCAATACAGGGCTTTAAAAGATGGTTAGAAGGAGTAAAATAATTAGGAAAATTAATGGCATTGTTTAAAAAGTATCTCAAAGGCCAATTAATTAATTTATCTTAATGTGCACAATAATGAATAATGCCACAGATTTCAAATATATTGGATTAAATACAGGCAAACTGCAAGTATATTTTTCAGTGATCAGCCTGAAAGCCACCCACATTCATAAATTGACATTAGTTCAAGCCATTAATGGAAAAAAAAGAGTATATGGTCTATAAAATAAAAACAGAAACTTCAGGTGGCTTCTGAACAAAAAAACATTTTTAATCATCTTATTAAAAGAGTCCCATCCAATTCCTACCAAATGTACAAACACTAACATCACCAAATTTTGGGGTAAGATGAAGTGGAGAAGGTAATGTTGAGCACATTGCACTGTGAATTTGAATCTTAGTGTTGTCTCATACGAGATGATTTTCTTTGGACACGTAATAGCTCCAAACCCCCATTTCCTAAACTATCAAATAGAGATAATAATACCTTTTCTGGTTTGTTATGATGATATATAGAGACATAGATGGAAAGATATGACTATTTTTTATGCCTATTAGGTCTTATTAATTACCTTCTTCCTGTCTGTGAAGCAATAAAATGTAATTATAGGAAAACATAGACCTAGACAATAAATGCCCTCTTGCTGATTTGCACTATAACTTTACTTCTCTTAGCTTCAGTCTATTTATTAGTAAAATGTAAATAATATCAATCATACAATATTATTATAAAGACAGAGTTTGGAAGTATTTAGCAACTGTTACTATGTGTCCACTTGTTTGCTTTTTGTTCCTTTCTCTAAGATTAAAGAATTTCCATTCACAGCATCCCAAGCCACAGTCAACTGAATTTTCATCCTGTCCAATGCTTTAATTATCATGAGAATATTATTGCAATTTTTTTAATTCATCATGAGATTTTAAGAGATAAAATGATAGTTTTTTGTAGTAATAAAAATGAATTTTAACTTTGCAAGGATCATGTTTTCTGTTAAATAAATTATTTATCTATTCTGGAGTACCTGATGAGTATTTATTTAACAAAGGAGTATTTGACCCTAAGGATGGAAGAGAGAGTTCATTTGTGTTCTATAACAGAATTTCTCTCTCTTCAAATAATTTTCCAGACAAGTTAGTATAAAAAAGAAAATTGGAGGTGGAGAAAGAGGAGCCAACAAAATAGAGATAGATTGGAAGAAAGACGAGTGGCATAGGCTGGATAGTGGTCACTCAACACTATGTGGACTGAGTCTCTGGAACATTTAAATGTCACCTTAGAAGAAAGGAAAGGTGGGGGACTCCCCGGTGGCCCTCAGCACTGTGAAGCTATCCTCAGTCACTGCAGCACAAGTTCTATCCCTGGCCAGGGAGCTTCCCACATGTGCAGCAGATCCGTCCTCTCTCACCCACTGCTACGGTAAGCAGTGTACTTCAGTAGATCTGCCTGTTCTGCTCCCCACTCTGTCTCTAGTGAATCCGCTCACCCCTCCCCCACACTCTTGCCTACACCCCAGCTCTTGTATGCATAAATAAATAAATATTAAAAAAAAAGAAAGGGAGGAAGGAAATGTGGTGTGGGTTTGCAGATGTAAAAAAGAATTTCAATACAGGGAGGTTGGCCTGGGTTACTTGGTCGGGTCCTTATGTCACTGTGCTTATCCCTGGGAGAGTTAAATTCTTAACTGCATTACTAAGGCCTGGAGAGGTAGAGGGTGATCATTTTATGGTTTCATTGTAAAACTAGGGCTAAGACCCTTAAAGCTAAAATTATATCCAAATACATTTAGGTAATTTATCCAGAATCCTCCAAGATATTTTGAAACTTTATTTGACACAGTACACACATAAATAGATGTGTGTAAATACTTTGTTAAGGACTGCATTTTGTCCTTTCAAAATTCACTTTCAATTATCTTAGAAGAGACAGAGGGAAGGCAATGGAAAGATGGGTGGAGAGGGAGGAGTGATGTGACCACACGCAAAGGAAGGTCAACAGCCACCAGGACCTGGGACAGATAAGGAATGATTCTCCTTAGCACTTGATGAGGAATTGTCACACTGGCAATACCTATATTTAGGTTTAGTGATACTAATTTAGGGGTTCTAGCCTCTAAAACCATGAGATAATAAATATCTGTTGTTTAAAGATCCCAATTTCGTGATATTTTGTTATAGCCGTCACAGAAAACTGATACAAACTGAGAGATTCTTTGTTACTTTACAAAAATAATTTGCTTTCTTTTTTTCAGTTTTATTGATGTATGATAGAGAAATATAATTACATAGATTAGGCCATGCAACATGATTTTTAATTTATTTGTGCATGCAAGAACTGGTGTTCAGGCCAGAAGTGCAGGGGTGAGAAGATTCACCAGAGACAGAGTGGGGAGCAGAACGGGTGGATTTACTGAAATACACTGCTACAGGGAGCAGCAGGCGAAACAGAAAAGGTCCGCTGCACCATGTGGGAAGCTCCCCAGCCGGAGGATCAAACTTGTGCTGCAGTGGCTGCTGATAGCTTCATAGTGCTGCAACTTAACCCATTGTGCCACCAGGAAGGCCCTCTATTGTCTGTTTTCAAGTGTGGGTCTTAACAGTTTGATTTGACCCTTCCATTGGTTTCTCTATACTCCACATGTAACTGAAAGCATCTAGTATTTGTTTTACTACTTCTGACTCACTTCACTAAGACATTTAATATGGATTTTAGCATAATTTGTATTGCTTCATCTTTGACCCCATTTCAGCATAACTCTCTCAAAAAAAGAGCAAAGTTTATCGTGTCCACAAATATTTACTCAAGAGGATTTACATTAATGTTGTAAAGTTAAAGAAATATGCCCTGTCTGGGGCAAGGAACATCATCACAGACAGTGTGTGGAAATAGGAGTGCAGGAAGCAGAGGGGTCATGAAGATGAAAGAAAGGAGAATTTGAGAAACTTTGGGAACAACTACTAGGTTTTCCACAGTCCACGAATTTGGCAGAGATTCAAATCAATAATAACATAAGTGGTAGGGACAAAAGAAGAAAGCTCCTAAATGTTAGATTATACACACACACACACACACACACACACACACACACACACACACACACATGTGTGTGTATGTATATATATGTATATATATGCAGTAGATATACTGCAATCCCTCATTTTCTTTTAATTTTTATGAAAAAAAGTTAGCATAATGGGAACTGATACATACACTATAGTTATCGTTGCATTCCTGTCTGTCTAAGTCAGTTTGGGCTGCAATAATAAAAGAATGTATGTCTTAAACAACAGACATTTATTTCTCATAGTTGTAGAGCTAGGGAAATGAAGAGCAAGGTATACATGCAGATTTGACTTTTAGACTCTATGTCTATCTTTGTGACTTGCAAGTGGTTGCCTTCTTGCTATTTCCATACACAGAAGTAGATTGGTATCTCTTTCACTTTTTATAAGACTGCTAGTCTCATCATGGGGCCTCCAACTTCATGACTTCATCTAAGCCTAATATCCTCTCAGAGGATCCACCTTCTAATCCCATCATATTGAGATAAATTTAGTGTTCCTACATACTCAGAATATTTGAGAAATAAATATTTTTTCTCACATAAATAATCTGGGCAATCCACTAGCTCCCTCTATTGGTAGTGTTTGGAGAATGAAGAAAAGAAGCAGAGAATCAGATGGAGTGAAAGCCAGGGAGCGTTCACAGGTCTTCAGACACCAATAATTATTGATTCTAGTCAGTTTACAAAATTTGAGTGAGCTGACTTTCTGATGACTCTCACAGAAGGCAGCCATCACATTAAGAGGGAACTTGAACTGCAATCCCTCATTTTCTTTTCATTTTATGAAAAAAAAAAGTTAGCATAATGGGAACTGATAAAAGAGTCAAATCACTGAAATATGAAAATCACAGAATTAGCATTTATCCAAATTTGTCAGCTGAGTCTATCATGGAAAGAGCTTGTTTTAATCACATCAAGTCACTGCTTCGTGACTGTGGAATTTCTTATGAGCTAAAATACCCATTATTCTTATAGACAAAATTAATGACTCAACCGAAGAATTAGATTAGTGCAGCAAAGAGTCCTTGAAGATCTGCAGGAAAGACCTCAACATTTTTAAGTTCCATCCAAGAAACAGAAACTTGACTACTAGATCCTTGCGAATTAGTCAATCTAATGATTACCTCCTTCATGTTTCCTATTCACAAACTCAAATTTTCGCTCTGTCAAGATATTAGTTTTATTTAAGGGTTGTGGCAGTTTGCATAGTCACTTCCCTATTTCCCCAAGAGGTATGGACTAACGAAGCCCAGTGACTTTGTAAGATTATTGAATTATATCTATGATCCTTATCTTCAAGGCTGCGGTCACTATACATTTGGCTTTACCAGTGTGGAATCTATAGGTTCCAGTCGTTTAGTTATTTCTATTTAAGGGTTATTTAATTTCAATATCAATTGTGTTTGCAGAGATATAATATCTTCATGAAAAAAAATTCCTTCTAGCACTGACTAGCTGTCTAATTCTGCTACTACTTGCCATTTGTTTATTACTAAGTATTTTTTGAATTTTCATGTAAATTATTTGGTGCCATTGAAAATATCTTCACTTTGATCCCAGGAAGAAAACCTTGGCAGTCAAAATGGTGAAAACTTCGAGTAGTCTTCATGAAATATTAATTTTGCAGAAGTGAAGGAGCAATTTCAATGTGTAAGCTAGAAGCTTATATAGTAAGAGCTCGGCTATGATTAATACATGCCAGGGCAGGTCAGGACATCACAACATAACAGAATCCTGTAATCTCTTCTCATCACACCATGATACAGAAGTCCTTGATCTTTACTCAGCAACAGACTCAGAGATGCCACTCAGAATTTCTGCATATGTTTATCTCAGATTAATTTATTTCACTCAATCTATATTAAATTTCTATGTATATACATTGTTCTACCATATATCAGTTTCCCTTTTCTAGTCTCTAAAGGCTGTAATTCAATACGATTTGTAATTATTTCCTAAAATTAAATTTCAAGTTCTAGACTTATGTGTATAGGAATGTATATACAATCTTTAATATTGATGGATTCGGGCCTCCCCGGTGGCGCAGCGGTTAAGCGCTGCGCTGTGGAGCTGTCGGCAGCGGCGACGCGAGTTCGACACCCGGCAGGGGAGAATCCCACATGGTGTGACAGACCTCCCCTGCCTCGCCCGCTGCTCCCCTCAGCAGTGTATTTCTGATCTGCCTGTTCTGCTCCCCACTCTGTCTCTGGTGGACCCTCTCGCCGCCCCACGCCTCTGGCCTGTACCCCAGCTTGTATGTATAAATAATAAAAAAAAAATCTTAAAAAAAAAATATTGATGGATTCCATATTTGCAAATTTGCCTATTTATTAAATTTATTTATAATCCAAATTCAATACTTATGGACTTTCCTGATCTTTCATGAACATGTGCAGAGGAATGAAAAACTTGTGTTATACAACATGTCACTTCCCAGCTGAAACCTAACAACCTGGTGCTCTTTTTCTGTTGCACTGCAAATAAATGTCCTTTTACTAGTGCATTTAATGCCACATATTTGATACTTTTTGTGCATTTTGTTGGTGTTTTAACTATCTAAAGTGGATCCCAAGTGTAGTGATGAAGTGCTGTCTTGTGTTCCTAAGTGCAAGAAGACTGCCCTGTGCCTTGTGAGGAAATCACATGTATTAGAGGAGATTTTTGCTGGTATTGGTTATATGGTTGTTGATCATGAGGTCAATGTTAATGAATCAACAGTGCATATTAAATAATATACATTTAAACAGAAAACATGCATAAAACAAGTTATGTATTGATTGGTAGACGAAACTATGCAATCAGAAGCCTTCAGGAACCTTACCCTGTATTTCCTGTAGGGACAGAGATTCAGGATTTACTAATTCACTGTTCATGGCTACTTTACTGCTAACTATCACACATAATATGAATTAACTATATTCATTTTTCTTTGGGAAATATATTAGTTTCTAAAGTATAGGTATTAGTGTAGAATAGGGAGAAACCTAAATTGAGAGTCACACAGAGTGTATTGAGCTCTAGACTCATAATTGCTATCATTCAACTATTCTGGGATTCAGGCACCACATACCATTCAAAAATGTAATAAGGCAGAAAAAAATCACATATAATAAAAAATTAATTTAGATTTATTTCTAATGATGATGTTCTCTCTTGTCTGCTTTTGCTACTTTTTCCTCTAGAATGGAGAATGGTGTTTAAGTTTGATTGGATCTATTGCCAATAAATTATTGCTTAGTTGTATGTGTTAATATTATTTGAGTTGTTTTCATGTAAAGTTGCTTTATTGTTCAGAGACAATTATTTGGATGTTTACAGATAAATTTGCATAGCTTGGGATATTCCTCAAAATAATGATAAATAGGTAAGGGAAGAAATGACTTGATACTTGTTGAAAGTAGATAATTTTTAGTCTACTTTATATATTTTATATACTTTTGAAGTTTTCTATAATAAAACATTGCAGAAACAAGAAGTTACAAGTACCATTCTTCTGTACCAAAATTTAGAAGATATTTTTTCTTAATTTAGAGCAAACTGAAATATTATATCTCCAATTAATCATTGATAGTAACTGTATTTTCTTAAAGGTTTGTTTATTTATGCATACCAGAGCTGAGGTGTAGGCCAGAAGTGTGGGGGGAGTGAGGATTCACTAGAGAAAGTGGGGAACAGAACAGGCAGATTGACTGAAATACACTGCTGAGGGGAGCAGCAAGAAAGTCAGGAGAGGTCTGCGGTCATGTGGGAAGCTGCCCTGGCCAGGGATGGAACTTGGCTGCAGTGGCTGCAGACAGCTTCATAGTGCTGAGACTTAACCCACTGTGCCACCAGGGAAGCCCTGATAGTAACTGTATTTTAAGAATTTATTTTTTATTTTTTTAATTTTTTTGTATATATAGTACATGATATATGATGCACACACACACACACACACACACACACACATATAGCTTATAGGGACAGTGAATGAATGCACTTTCATTTCCAATTTCTAAAATTTTCACTCTAGTGAATGCAATATATTTGCATTGTGTGTGTGTGTGTGTTTGTGTGTGTGTGTGTGTGCATTCAAATTCCCTTCGTCTTTTTGCCTTTTAGTCATCAAAAGTCCCAACTTATATTTCTAGAGCAAATATCTGGAAAGGCAGACAATGACTAAGAAAAAATTTGTTCAGGAGTTTTGGAACTCAGGTAAAAATAAAAAGACATAGATAATCAAGAATGTAACAATGCTTAGCTTTCTGAAATAAATTTCACCATTATTAAAATTAGAATCATCCTAAGTTAAAGTTTGAAGTGGCTCTAGATTTCTAAGTTTCTTATATTTCAAGAAAATGAACTACAGAAAGAATTTAAAAGTGGAGACCAGGTTGCTTAATTCCCAGATGCAATCTCTTTTTATTATGTCACATGAGTTTATTTATCTCATACTGAAAAAAATGTACCAGGAGTTCTAAGCACCGCGAAAAAAATATTAAACACATGTGCATAAACACACACAGGACCAGAGACACAGTGCACACACAACAATTAAAATTTTTAAATAATTAAAAATTTTAAATTAACTGAAATGTTTCTTACCTAAACCCAGAATAGGCATTGGTCAGCTGGAGATGATTTTATCTAAATCCGTTTGCAAATCCATAATTAAATCCAAGCACACTGGCAGCTATACAGAATATCACCCTGTGGTGTTTCACTTGTTTAAGGATTAATTAGATTAAAAGCTTCCAAGACTATTCATTGAGATAAGAATTGATAATTTGTAGTCTATAAAATAGAATTATTCTTACCATATTGCTTTTCTAAAGAAAGTTTGATTGTCTCTGTTTAATCAAATGTAAAATTATCTTTTCAACTTAAAATATCTACTGAGGACAGAAAAAAGTAAAACTATTGAGATGAAGTATCTACTTAACACAGAAACAAGAGTCTGCCATGCAATTAGAACATTAAATATGAATAACATTAAGGGAGAGACACACCCTGACAGATGCTATGAGTCAATATAATATCCCTGTCTTTTTTAAAAATTCAGTCATTATTTGCTAACTTAGATATTTCTTTTCAGGGTAAAAAAATAAAAGTAAAGCAGAGCAATGCCAACAACAAAAAGGAAAAATAAAAATTACATCCAATTGTTTGAATGTTTTTGGTTTTCACAAAATACTTATAACCAAGGAACTTAAAGTATAGCATAACTGCAAATTTTTCCTATGGTCTAAACTTCGTTTTCCTACAGAATGGGCTGTTGGTCATGTGAGAATAAGCTTTTGTTTTGAATTTGTGAGACATTATTTAATGCTGAGTTGGTATAAATTTAAAAATAAAGTGGTAATAACTATTCAAAACTCTTATTGCAGATAATTTGACTACACCCAACTACCATCTACATTCTGGGGGTTGCTTACAGCTAGCTATTATAGCTGCACAGTGAAAAAAGATACAAGGGGGTCCCACTGCTCACATTCTAGTTTCGAGTTCAGCAATGCTGCTATGGTAGCTTGAAAATCATTTATAGCGTTTGACCAATCACATCAGCAAAGTCTACAAATCGGGGTGTATTTTATTGTTTTGTTGATGGTGTAGTTTTTAGAAAGTGCTGAAGAAAATGTCAGTGAGGAATT
Source organism: Scalopus aquaticus (assembly GCA_004024925.1). Lineage (NCBI taxonomy): Eukaryota > Metazoa > Chordata > Mammalia > Eulipotyphla > Talpidae > Scalopus > Scalopus aquaticus. Next base: position 51,018 of record PVIJ01009060.1, on the reverse strand, counting down.
CCCTGGTGGCTTAGGGATTAAGTCTCGGCTCTATCACCCCTAAGGCCTAAGTTTGACCCCTGGCCAGGGAGCTCATCTTCAAGGCGCAGCAGACCTCTCCTGTTTGCCCGCTGCTCTCTTCAGCACTGTAGTTCAGTAGATATGCTTTTCTGTACCCCCACTCTGTCTCTGGTGAATCCTCTCACCCCTTGCATCTCTGGCCTACACCCCAGTTCTCCTATGCAAAAATAAATACACAAAATCTTTTAAAATTAAAAGTGTCGATAAAGCAGATTCAGTTGAAAAGTTTATCATGTCCATAACCCTTATATGTGAACAGCATAAACAAAAAAAAAGGAAATAGATTTCTAGTATTGAAATGTATTAAATGAGTGAGGAAGTCATTCACTGTTACTAAAAAATGAGTGAAATTCCTATATAAGTCTTCATTGATTCACTTCTTCATTATTCATTGACATAAACAAAATATCAACTAAATTTTGATAATCAGTACTACATTCATCATTTGACACTACAGTTGTCTACAAATACAAACCTGACAAAAGTCAGAGATAGGTTCTGTGAAAATCAATAGCAATATGAGTTCATAGTAAAGAAAATTGCATACTAAACTATTTTCTTTTTTTAATAAAATAAATATGTAAATATCTATAAAAATAAAATAAAATAAACATGAAAAAGTACTGTATATTGAACTATTATTCATAAAATGTATTATACATAACAGTAAAACTTATAGCAAATATCTATATACTTTTTTCTAGTCAACTGGCTGTTTCTGAGTATATCGCTGTCTAGAACTTACTGAAAATTATTCTTAAAATTCTTCTTTCTTCACTAAAAATATATATATTTTAAAGTGATTAAATTAATTTAAATGCAAGTTGTTCTTGCAGTGAATTTGAAAAATATGAACCAAGTACATAAAACTTTATAATATTTCATTATTTGGTATATTTATTTTACTATACATTTTTTTTTGAATTTAAGGCACTCTGTAAACAGTGCTGTGAATTATAATATATCATGGCAGTTCCCTATTTTATTAAATATTCCTTTGGAACATAATTTGATGGTGTCTCCGTGGTGGTCTAGGGGTTAAGTCTCAGCACTATCACCACTATGGCCTGAGTTGGATACCTGGCCAGGGAGCTAACCCACATAGATACAGCTCTCCTGTATCTTCCACTGCTCTCCTTAGCTGTGTATTTCAGTAGATCTACCTGCTCTTCTCTCTACTCTGTTTCTCGTGAATCCTCTCACACTGTCACCACCCCCATACCTCTGCCCTACATCCTAGTTCTTCTATGCAAAAATAAATAAATAAAATACTTTAAAAATACATAATTTGATGGAGGATTATGTTTTTATAACACAGGCTTATTCATAGCTTATTGGACTAATTCCAAATTCATGTTGCTGAACAGATCATTTTCATATTTTAAATGTAAATGCATAGAAATAACCATAATTTCTCTTATTAACTAAACAAATGTCCAGTCAAATACATTTGAAATCCATATATAAAGAGTTGGTGGTTGTTCAAAATCACAGTAATTACCACTATTTTTAGGAATTTAACTGCTTTGATATTGTTGCAATATTTTTTACCTTATCTTTTACTATTTAAGTGTTATTCATTTTTAGTGCTTTCTCACTAGAAAACACCAAAAGACAATTAATTTTAGTTTGACACACTTATTAGTCAATAACAATGAAAGTGGAAATAATATTGATATTTTTAATATTAAAAGCTTCTTCTTTATTAGCATGGTGCCAGTATTATCATTTTCAATTCTGAGAACTTGAGAATACCAATGGCTTTTTACTGGAACCCGAAGTTTATAAAAGTTCAAAGAATCACCATGAATTTCACATGTAGATTGTGAAAAAGAAAGTTTGTTATTAGGAACCCAAGAATAAATTGAAACACAAAATAACAAAAACAACTTACTTTTTTCACACAGTGTTGGCAATTATATTATTTGATACAGCTTCTCAGGTATTTCCCAGCAATCTACCACTATTTTCCGGGAAAACATTCTTAAAGAAAAAATGGACTAGAGTTCATAGCTAAGAAGTGATTATCAGCACTCCTGGACACACACACACACACATGCACACACATGAGTTGCATGTCCTCTATACAAATTTGTAACAGTGCAACAGGTAACAGGTCTATTATGGGTTGAATCATGTTCTCCCAAAATTACATACTCAAGTTGTATGCCTGGTATGTATGAATATGACCTGTTTTTGACATAAATCTTTGCAGATATAGTCAAGTTAAGATGAAGTCACACTGGAGTAGAATAGTCCCTAATCTAGTGACTATTGTTCATATAAAAAGGGAAAAATCTGAACACAAATATATGTTGAAACAAACACAGAATGACAGAAAAAGAAATAAGAGTGAGGCATCTATAAGTCAAAAATATCATGAATTACTGGCAAGAGGAGCTAGAACTATCAGAAGCTGCGAAGAGACAAGGATCCTCCCCTAAAACCTCCAGAAGAAGGAGGTTTGCTACACTTTGATTTCAAGATTCTGACCTCCAAAACTGTGAGAAAAGGCACCCCAATTGCTTTAAGTCACCCAGTTTGTGGTACTTAGATAAGGAAGAACTAATAAATTAACATTCCCTCTTATATTTTCTTCCTCATCATTCAGCCAGTGGCAAGTTTGACTAAATGTTGACTACATGTCAGTTAGTATAATTCCTTGTTTTCATCTTAATCCTCTACTAATCAATACAGTCTTTCAGAAGAGTAACTTTATCATTACATTCCCCATAGCCTATACAATTATACACACACAAAAGGTGATTAATAAATAACTGATTAAATGTCACTCTTGTTTTTTTTTAAAGATATTAATTTTTGTGTAGAAGAACTGGGGTGTAGGCCAGAGGTTCAGGGCAGGGGTCTGAGATAATTCATGAGAGATAGAGTGGGGAGCAGAACAGGCAGATCTACTGAAATACACTGCTGAGGGGAGCAGTAGGTGAGACAAGAGAGGTCCGCTATGCCATATGTGGGTTACCTCCCTGGCTGAGGATCAAACTCAGACCAAAAAGGTGGTAGTGCTGAGACCTGAGACTTAAACCCTAGACCACCAGGAAGGCCCCTGGTGATATTGATAATCACAAACCTACCTAAAATACACAAAACAATAGAATATGTGTATGTTTTGAATAAACAGATTTGACATTTTAACATATTTAATATTTTTTATTGTCCTCATCAACTATGCAAGTAAAATACCATTTCTTCTTGATTGCTATTTTTTTTTAATTTCACCCACATAAAAACAACCAAATGGACTTTCACTGATCGTGCAAAATATGTTTGAAAAAGCCTGAGAATCAGTATAGGAGAACGGAGAAACTGAGATCAAAATGACTGCATTTGAATTTCTGCTTTGCCACTCCTGGCACTCCTGGGGTATAACTTTAAGGAAGCATTCAATCTCTCCAAGCCTATAGTTCCTCATCAATAAAATGAGATTTAAAAAGCTTGTGTTCAGCACAGGAAACCACAGCAAAAACAAAAAATAATGCTATAGGTTGGGAGAAGATTAGTTACATGTAACATATCTGACAAGAGGTTAACATTCAAAATATATAAATCACATGTATGACCAAACACCTATAAAAAACAACATCGTAATAACAACATGGGCAAAAGACCTGAACAGACATTTTCTTCAAAGACATATAGATGACCCAGACACATATAAAAACATGCCCAGTATCATTTGTTATAATGGAAATGCAAATCAAACTACAGTGAAATATCATTTCACACCTGTCAAAATGGCTTGTACAAAAAAAAAAAATCTGAAAACAAATATTGGTGAAGGTGTAAAAAAAATGGAATACTCATTCTCTGTTGATGGTGATATAAATTGTTGCCACCTCTATGGAAAACAGTATAGATATTCCTATAAATAAACAAAACAAACAAAAAAGGAACTATCCTGTGTTCTAGCAATACCACTACAAGGCATTTATTTAAAGAATAAATAAAGCAGTATTATTCACAATAGCCAAGACATGGAATCAATGAAAATAGCCATTGCCAGTTGACTGGATCAAGGAGTCAGTGTAATACTACTCAAATATGAAGAAAGATGAAATAGTGTCCTTTGGAACAATATGGATAGATCTTGTAGTTATGCTAAGGAAAATAAGTCAGATAGTGAAAGAAAACCATAATGTGGCTTCTTACATTTGTGGAATATAAGCAACCAAAGAAAATAAACTGGCAAAACATAAAAAATAATTCTTAGAAAACTATGATGGTAACCAGCAGGAAGTTGTCAGCAATGGGTTGGGAGGGAGGAGGGTATAGTTGGTAAAAGGTAATGTATTGGCACTAGAGAGTTGGTGAAGGAAAGGTTAAGAATGTGCATATGTTGAAGTATGAAACCGTACACCCAGACTTATATATTTATGTAAGGGAGAGATAAAATAATAAAAAATTTTGAATAAATAAGATCATTAAGTATATAGAACAGATGATACACATGGGAAGTCAAAGCATTTTAGATATAGTAAATACTCAATAAAGCTTTATTTCTTCCTATTGTACTAGTCTCTTTATTATTACATTAACATCTGTGAGAGCTACTGGCCTCCCTGGTGGCACAGCAGTTAGGCACTGCGGCTTTGGAACTGTCGGCAGTGGAGAAGGGAGTTTGATGCCCGGCAGGGGAGATTCCCACATGGCGTGACAGACCTCTCCTGCCTCACCCGCTGCTCCCCTCAGCACTGTATTTCCGTCTATCTGCCTGTGCTGCTCCCCACTCTGTCTCTGGTGAACCCTCTCACCGCCCCATGCCTCTGGCCTATACCCCAGCTTGTATGCATAAATAAATAAATATTTTTTTAAAAAAATCTATAAGAGTTATGGTTACAAAACCTTGGAACAGTCCATTATAAATTTTTATTCATCCAGTAGGATTAAATATAAGATCTTCAAAAATGGATGACACCATACCTGTATTAATATTTGGCAAGCATGTCACAATTTCAAAAATGAAGCCCAAAACAAATATTTATTTTGCCTTTAAGAAACAGTTGATCTAACTGAATATCTTATTCACCATTGTGAGACTGGTTTGATTTGAAGCTCCTGTTAGCACTGAGGCACATCCCCAATGCAAGAGTTTATCTATGTATAAGTGAATCAGAAATAAAGGCATATCAACAACTCCTGGTTGTACAGACAGAGATACAGATGCAAGATTCACTGACTCCCTGCCTTCCACAGAAAAAATCATACCTCCTTAGCTAAACTCTGTATCTTTTCAATTTATTCCACATGTTGGTCAACATGCAATTATACCTCCCACAATTTATTTCAGTTTTTATAGGTTCAAATTTCTCTAAGTTTCTCTTTTTCTGATACTGATTTATTTCACTGGATTCTGTGTATTGACATATTTTTCTCTATTCTGGTTGGGAAATATACATTCTATTTCTATTACACATACGGCAAATGTTTACATTTTTTTAAAAAATTATTTATTTATGTGTACAAGCTGGGGTACAGGCCAGAGGTGTGGGGCTGCAAGAGGGTTCACCAGAGACAGAGTGGGAAGCAGAACAAGCAGATGGACTGAAATACACTGCTGAGGGGAGCAGCGGGCGAGGCAGGAGAGGCCTGCCGGCCATGTGGGAATCTCCCCGGCCAGGCATGGAACTCATGTTGCCGCTGCCAACAGCTCCAGAGCACAGAGCTTAACCGCTGTGCCACCAGGGAGGCCCAATGTTTACATTTTTAATATGCATGTTTGTGGTTTGAAAATGGTAACTACATCATCCCCTAGAAAAATAGAATGTATGGTACAATACTTCAATCAAATTCTTATTAACTACTATTTTCCCCAATTTAAATGTTTTACATATGATAGGTCTAAACTTTTGTTACCATCTAATGCAATATGTTTATTTGTACAGTAAATTCCAATTAACTCTCCTAGCTATTTTGTTTGTTACCATTTTTACTTGTATATCATATCTTATCCTGGGATTATTCATCCAGAACATATTCATTAAATTATGTTTTAAAAATACATCTATTAGAAATTTATTTATTAAAGCACTGCAGTTAGTAGTAAATTTTCTGTTTTGGTTTGTCCAAAATTATTTTGGTTTTACTCCTAGATGTGAATAATAGTTTAGCTGGTGAATATTGTTTTCTCAGAGCATTTTGAATATCCCATTTTTTTGGTAGGCTTTTATTGTCAATAATGACAAATCAAATTTAAGATCATAATTGAATCCAAAGTAATCTAACTTTGTCCTGATTTTGAAGATATGTTGGGTATATTATAGTTTCCCTATGGTAACCTCTGTCGTGTATTTCTTTTTATTCTGTTTGTGATTTATTAGGGCTCCTTGAAACCAGAATCCTTGTCATTAATCAATTTTGGAAACCACTCACCATTATCACTTGGTTTATTTTATTACTTCTCCCACTTCTTTCTATTCTCCACTTCTCTAACATTAGAACTTTTTCTTCTGTCCTCTTGTCTCTTAACTATTCTTCCATATTTTCTATACATTGCTCATCGTGGGATAATCTATATACTCCTTTACAATCTCTCTTCTATATTTTCTGATTTTCATTTAAGGTTTTGTTTTGTTTTTGTATTTTACTGTAAAAACTCACCATTCAATTTTGTAATCTCTTCTATCTCATGAAACATGAAATTGCTTTCATTTTCCTTTGCAGATTAGTTCTCCCCATTAATATATGACTTTGTAAATATTAAATGGCATGATAAAATAATTGGCCGTACTACTAAAATTGAAATCAATTTGCCCTCAGACTGCTAAAGTACTCAACAGATCATATTTATCAAACATTTATTACTTACCTTTTAAGGCTTGTTTGCCATAGTTGTACCAATGTTAAGGGACAAGTTACTCATTCACAGAAGCAACTGGCATTAGGCTGAACCCTACACAGTTTGGAACCCAGAGACCACAGACAGTAGACCAAGAAGACAGAGAAGGGAGAGCACAGGATACTTCAAAAGAAAAGAAACCATCAACAAGGGACATCGATTATCCTGGAAAATCTCTCTATGAATGATTTTTGACTAATGAGCAAGTTCATAATTTGCCAACTTCATAATTTCCTCATATATTTCATATCCTTATATATATTTCTTTCTCTGCACATATGAAACTAATCTTAGCTCTCAAATCAGGGAAAGAGCTTCATGTGCTGTCACTTTTCCAGTAAACCTCACAATACACTCTTTCTGTTTCTCAAAAATTGGTGTCATAGTATTGATCTTTATGCACATCATGCGTATGCCTTTTGCTTATCAATACTATTAGCAGCAATAATAGTTTTAGGAATTTTTGTTTAATTGAATACAAAGAATGGGTAATTTTCATTCTTTATATAGTTGAGTGCAAAGTCTGGCATATATTAGATATTAAGTACACTTTGTTGAAACAATGAGAAAATATATATAAATAGAAATTTCTGAATGCCTTAATGTAGCTTTTTAAGCTATTTTTAACAGAAGAAGTGTCGTTTTTTTATCCATGTTTTCTCAAGTGCTATTCATTTTTCCACTCTCCTCCGGGTGAAAAGTAAAGTATTTTTTTGTGCTTCTATAAGAAAACACTGCTTTGATATTGCTCATATTACACTGTGCTTTATCATTCACCCGAAGACATGAGAGACAATTGTAACTGAAAAGACAAGATCCTTCAATTGAAGAGACCTGTGCATCAGAGGGGAGGTCTTAAACATTTACATTTTTTGAAGATTTATGTATTGTGTAGAAGAACTGGGGTGTAGGCCAGAGGTGGTAGGGGGATGAGAAGGTTCACCAGAGACAGAGTGGGGAGTAGAACAGGAAGATTTACTGAAATACACTGCTGAGGGGAGCAGCAGGCAAAACAGGAAAAGTCTGCTGTGCCATATGTGGGTAAGCTTTCTGGCTGGGGATCGAATTCAGCCCTTAGCTGTAATAGTACTGAGACTTTACCCCTAGGCCACCAGGGAGGGCCCCATTTACATTTTAAGGGAGAGAGAACTATATAAATCAAAACATTTTAACTTAATCAGAGAAGCCTTTTTAGAAGAAATGAATGCACTTTTGCTCACAGAATTTAATTTTCTTTTTTTTAAATTTATTTATACATAGAAGCTGGGGTACAGGCCAGAGGCATGGGGTGGCGAGAGGGCTTACCAGAGGCAGAGTAGGGAGCAGAACAGGCAAATCAGAAATACACTGCTGAGGGGAGCAGCCGGCGGGGCAGGAGAGGTCTGCCGCACCATGTGGGATTCTCCCTGGCCCGGCATCGAACTCGCATCACGCGCTGCCGACAGCTCCACAGTGCAGCACTCAACCTTTGCACCACCAGGGAGGCCCTAATTTTCTATTAAAAGCATTATGACCACCATCCTTACAATATTAATTAATACCCAGTAGTAAATTTCTTTGTTGTTATTTTATCCATACAAAATTCTAAATTAGATATTACTGCTAATATTATTTTCTTACCTTTTAAAAAATAAGATCTTTCGAGAACTAATGATATAGATAAGTGGCCCAATGTCTCACAACTCATGAGTCATCATTTGGACTACAGGTAAGTTTCATTCCAAAACTCTTCTACTTCCAAAATATTTCTCAAATGAATGAGACTTAAAAAAAAAAAGATACTGTTACAAACAAGACAACAGACTTAAAATGAAGTCACTTGTGCTAAACTCCAAATGATCAACCTAAAATTTAACTTAATTTCAGTTTCATATCTTCCAGAAATGGAATATTAAACCAGTTAATCAGGAATTGTCAGACCCGTATTATTTATACAATATGACTTATAGATTCTTACTATCACCTAAAGGAAAGTAATCTTGCAATAATTAACCTGTGTTTTTTTTTTTTTTTTGGTGTAGTATAACCCTTGTTATCACTCCTTTTTCTCTCTCTGTCTCTCTCTCTCTCTCTCTCTCTCTCTCTCTCTCTCTCTCTATATATATATATATATATATATATATATGTATATATAAATTATTTCATTTTATATGTCACTAAGACCTACTTTTTATCTGTGAAATGAATGTTGCTTGCTTCATGGATCATTGAATAATGTCAATAAGAGCTTTAAAATTTGCTGTTGAATTTTGTTTTATAGTAAGTCTCACAGGTGACAAAAAATTAGTCCTGGCTCATAGGAATTGGAATTAAAGTTAATGTAATGTATTTATATTATAAATCAAATCCCCTGTACTGGTTGACACAACTCTGTAATTAAGACAGAGAATATAAGATCCTAAAACAGGATTTTAAAGTCTTAAAAACAGTTCCAAAATTCTTCTTGTCTGATGTGAAAGATTTTAAACTTTATTACGGTCATGATGTAATACTTTTCATAAGTTAGATGATTATCTTTTAACTCCCCTATGCTTAAATGCATATCAATGAACTGGATGAATGTAGTCATAATTGGCATAATAGGTTTTCCTCATTTGCTTTTTCTTGTTTATCACTCCAGAGAAGGAGATGTCATTAACCACTCCACATTTAGCATACAGGTTCCAATCTCTGTTTGTGTCTTTTTTTGCAGGTGTTGAGGAAAAGTAGAATATACCACCTCAAAATATGTCACTTTGGCATGTGGATTATTTTGAACTCAAGGAAATTAAGACACAGTAAATTCATAAAAAGTTTCTTGTCTCGCCTTTAAGTATAGAGGGAGTCTGTACCAGGAAGATAGAAATTACCAGAAACACATTTTTATATCATTTATCTGCATGGCATAACAAACATTGTTGATGAGGAAATTTTCATTCTGCTTAACTTCCTGTGAGTTGTTTTCTTCCCCTTTGAAGTCCAGGTCTGTTGCCCATTATCCTTAGTTCATGTTGATATATAAAACCTGAATTGCCTAGCTGCCTAAACCTGAATTGACTAGCTGCCTTTGAATCTCATGTTTTGGAACTCCCCTGTATATGAAATTTATTTTTCTCCTGTTAATCTATCTTATATCAACTTAGTTAGTAGACCAATAAATGAACCTAGAATGGAAAGAAAGGAAGCTTTTCCTGAACATACTGTGTCCTTCCCTTATTTCCACTATAACATAACCTTTACCACATGTTGAAAATTAACTTACTCTCTTCTCCCTGCATCCATTTGGTATGCATTTGCAGAAATTAGTCCTTCACAAAAGGCAGTCCTTGACTTTTAGTGGATGGACATTAGTAGTTGTTGAAAGGAAAGAAATTTCCCTGCAGAATGAGTCCCAGGGCTCCCTATGCTTTAGACTAGTGATTGTTTAAACATGTCATAACTGAATAAGTAGTTAGATAGCACAAACTTGAATTTTATCTCAAGTAAATATTTATGGATTTCCATTAAACTGGTTGAAATTGAAGGAGACACACTTGGGGAGTGTTCCTCAAATACCAACTCCCATTTTTATTTTAAATCTGTTATCAATTCCTTTTTTGAGAATGTAGTCTAATTCTAATATCTACCTTCTCTCAAACTCCCAGTGGTTCCCTGATGCTGGGAAAAATGAGATGCTTAAAGCATCTCTCATTCCCAAATCCTCCTGTAAGTGAAGCTCACTGAAATTCTGTATTTAAAATAGATAATATGCAAATTTTCACAAGAAATAAAGCTATTAAACTACATATTTTTATTCTTACATCTATACATAATCCATAAAATTATTCTAGAAACACAGCATTTGTGTTGATTCTAGGTATCTTACCTATCTCTCTTGTTTCCATTATCACTTGTACTATCTTACTTCAGTATCTCATATCCCATTTGAACTATTTCAGGACCACTCTTAACTCACCTGAATTTCACTCTCTTACTGTAGTCCATCTCTCATTATGCAGGCAGACACTACTTATAATAGAAGGCTGATCATATCCTTTCTTTCCATATCCTGAATGTGAGTCTGTCTAGGACCTGGTTCCTACCTATTGTTTTCAGGCCCTTGCAATATTCCACTCTTAAAATCCTAATAGGCAGAATTCCATGAAAAAAACTACTAACTGATATCACTGATCCTTTATATGTGTATAATTATCTCCTCTGCTTGTGCATTGAAAAGGCTATTTATTGTTAAAAGAGAGGACCAATATTGAGCCTGAGGGAGATTTTTGTTTTGCTCACAAGAGGATCATCTAGGTTAACCAGATGGACATGCTCCCAGAACAGACAAAGTCTTGGGGAAAAGTTGGAACACCTATTAAAAATCAGAGACCAGCACAAATTTCAGAAGAAGAGAAATGGACAAGATTTATGTTTCCTTGAGAAAGGGACAGGTAGAAAGAAATATGCAGAGGCCCTGATATTTGGAAAGAATTGCTTTGAAAATGGTGGCACTGCTACTCAGCCAGTGGCCCTGGGGAGGGGAGAATTAAACAGGGGTGGAAGCACACACCTGAGCCTGAGGGGAAATATGAGCAGCAGAACTGAGGTTCTCTGCAAAACCAGGTCCCCAATTAAAAAAACAAATACAGTGTACTGGGTATACTCCCACTGCCCCACTCCTCAGAATTGGTGCTGATATTATGAGATGCATCAAGAGGACACAGATTCCAGAGTATTGGGTCTGGAATTACATTACAGAGTGAAGGAATATAGGTGATGACATATAGGAGCCAACCCCAACACATTCACAGCAAAAACTCTATTCCTCCAAGCCCCAATATGACTGTCTGACTTAGCAACTGCAAGATCGTATCCTTGAAACAAAAGAAGCTGACAAAGTCCAAAAATATAAAAAGCAAATAAAACCACAGCACCACCTGCTGGAAAAGTCAAAGTTGTTCAATGGGTTAAGAACTGCTACAACTATTTCAAAAATATAAAGATAGCTAAAGCAGAAAATGGACAGACAAAAACCACAACATATGACAACTTGAAACCTCAAGGAATATGACACCTCAAGGAGAGAACAACTCCCCAGAATACAACCACAAAGAAATGGATGATTCTGTCTTCCTATCCCATAGAGTTCAAAATTATCATAACAAAGAAAATGAAATACTTGGGAGAAAAACAGAAAGGTAAGTGAAAATGATACAGGAGAACTCAGAAAAGCTAATCAAATAGAGACAACAAAATTCAGATAAACAAACGAAAATTAAGGAACATAAAATAGAAAGCAAAGCTATGAATAAGAAAATAATGTAAGAAAGAAAGAAATTAGGTTAAAAATTTTCATAGAGAAGTGTCTTTTAAGTTCTTCTACCCATTTTTAGACACTTCTCCAAAGAAGTGCAAATGGCAAGCAGACATATGAAAAAATGTTCAACATCCCTCATAATCAGGGAAATGCAAATAAAGACCACAATGAGATACCACCTTACACCAACAAGAACAGCACACATTAAAGAAACAGAAAACAACAAATGTTGGCGGGGATATGGAGAAAAGGAAATACTCCTACACTGTTGGTGGGAATCAAAATTGTCCAACCTCTTTGGAAAGCTGTGTGGTTTCTCAAACAACTAAAATGGAGCTTCCATATGACCCAGCAATTCCACTCCTAGGAATATACCCAAAGGACACAAAAAATAGTAATCCAAAAGGTCACATGCACACCTATGTTTATTGCAGTAATATTCACAATAGCTAAAACATGGCAACAAACCAAATGCCCAAAAATTGGTGACTGGATCAAGAAAATGTGGTATATGTATACAATGGAGTACTATTCAGCAATCAAAAATGATAAACCAATGCAATTTTCAATGACAATTCTCAGCTAGAAGGGATCATGCTCAGTGAAATAAGCCAGAAGGAAAATTAAAAAAATATATAATGGTATCACTTATAGGAGGACTATAAGAGAGCCAAATGAGAAATCAGAAAAATAGCATACAAAACATACCAAAGCAAAAACTAGCAGGCAACCACAATTAAGAGACATTCTACAGGGGTGGGGGAGGAAAAGAGACTATAATATAGGAGAAAAGAGTACAAGGGACTATGGTGACGGTTCACAGGTGACTTGGTGGTGGGAAACCTACGGGGATGCACAATAATATAAAGAATGTAAATTAAATTTAAAAAATCATAGAAAGTGATGGAAGCAGAATATAAACTGAAAAATCACATCAGTGACCAAGAAAACTTTAATGTGCAAAGAATCAAGGTGGAAGAAGGAACAGAAATAAAAAGAAAAAACAGGAATAAAAAATTCACAATTTATCCCAATCTATTAAGAGAAGCAATATAAGGATAATGATGATCTCAGAAAGAGCATAGAGACACAAGGGAGCACAGAGATTATTCAAATAAATAATAGAGTTAACATACCAAACTTGGGGAAAGAAATGAATGTACAAGTCAATGAAGGCCAAAGAACACCTGGTTATCTAAATGTAATAAGTCCTACACTAAGGCATTTGTGGAAAGACTAATAAGATTTCAAGACAAATGAAGAATATTGAAAGTGGCAAGGGAAAAGGGGCAGTTAACTTATAAAGTACTTCTATCAGGCTTATATCATACTTCTCTGATGAAACCCTACAGGAAAGAATGAAATGATGTATTGAAAATGCCTAAAGATACAACTGTCCACCAAGAATATGAAATCCTTTAAGACTTTCTTTCAGTTAAAAAGGAAAAATAAAGGCCTTCAGGGGAGCAGCTAAAGTGGTTTGCAAACACCAGACCTCCCTTACAAGAAATGTTGGAAGATCTTCTATCTAGATTGAATATAAGAAAATCCACAAAAAAATTGAATAATGAAATAGATAAGATCAGAACACTAAAGACAAAGTAGTGGTAGAAAATCCACATATGCAAATAGTCTCGCTAATTTAAATGGACTGAATTCACCAATCCAATGACACAGAGTGACTACTTGCATTAGAAAAACAAACATCAAATTTATGCTATCTGGAAGAGACCTATCAGAATCCAGACATAACATAGCCTCAAGTAAATAGTTAGAAAATACTCCTACGAGCAAATGGGACCTGGAAAAAGGCATGCACAGCCATATTTAAATAGATAAAACTGCCAAAAAAAAAGAAAGAGACTAAGTGACAGAGATAGATACTGACTAAGTAATCAAAACATGAGGAAGACCTATGTATCTATCTATCTATCTATCTATCTATCTATCTATCTATCTATCTATCTATCATCTATCTCAAAAGAATAAGCATCAAAATATATAAGATAGCTACTAACAAATCTGAAAACAAACATTGGCCCCAACACAACAGCAGTAAGAGACTATAGCATCTCACTTTCACTGAGACAGCTCAACCAGAGAGAAAAATCTATCTATCTATCTATCTATCTATCTATCTATCTATCTATCTATCTATCTATCTCATATATATTAAAAAAAGCAATCACCTCAAAAGAGGAATTAGACTACATGTATATAGTAGTTATTTGGAGGGCCCTGCATCACCAAATAGTTAATACAATTTCTTCTCAAGTGCACATGGAAAATTCTCAAGGATAGACCATATGATGAGACACAAAACATGTGTCAGTAAATTCATGAAAGTTGAAATCATATGAAGTATCTTCTCTGATCACAAAGGTATCAAAGTAAAAATTATACAAAAAAGGAATGTGGCAAAAATCTTTAATATGTGGAGATGAACAACACACTAGTAAATGACTCTTAGGCTAATAAGGAAATCAAAGAGGAATTAAAAAAAAAAAAAACATGGAGACAAACAACAATGAAGACAAGAACATCCTGAATTTATAGGACACTGCAAAAGGGTAATGATTAATCATCTCTGTTACTCTGAAGCAGAGAAAACACCATGATACATATTAAGGGAACAAATGGTTACACCATCTTGTTTAATAAATGGACATGGCATGAACCATGACACAAATTCAATATTATTTTTTTAAAACAATTTAATTATTTTAATTGGATTCCACCAGAACGTTTAGAAGTCTAATATCAAAGGATACCAATGTCATCTCCATGCAAACTAGTATAAGAAAGATCATCACCCAAGAGAACACACTGCACTCTTAGATATGAAAAGCAGATGCACAGACACGCCTCAGAATACTCACCCATCCACATGGCACTCTGCAAAGCTGAGTTCACATAATTCTACAACTCTATTATCATCCTGCCTAGACATGCCTTGAGTCTCTTCGATAATAACAAATCCTTCACCTTCCAACACAAGTTGTTCCATTAACAATTGTAATTTTTTAGCAACCAAAAAAATAATGTGTTTATGTGTGTATGTATGTATCATTTCAACAACTCTCTGTTTCATTTTTATTGATAGAATTAATACAATTCTTTTTTTAAAAAAGTGGATTGACAATATTCTACATGATAAGGAAGGATGAAATTCTTCTGTTGCTGGTACAGTCACAAAATCATGGAGGAGCTAAATTCATCTAATCCAACATCACAGGTTGCAGATTAATCATGGAATGCAGTCAAGAAAACTACCTATCCAAGGTGAGCTTGTTGTTTAATGGAGAAGCAGGGACTAGAACTAATGTCTCCAGTCTCCCAGAGTCCCTTTCCACTTTATCATCTCTTCTGAGAGCTTTATTTGGGTAAGGATTTCATCTAGTTTTGTTTTTATTTTCCCTTTTACCTTTTATAATCTCTCTTTCCCTCTTCCCATTTATACACATGCATATATATATAGATATATATATATGTATATATAACATACAAAATATTATTACAGATATAATTTTAATATATAAAAATAAATTACTATATGATTGTCTTTGTGACAAAATTCAGAAGTGCTAGGGTAGTCACTTGATTCCTCTGCTCCCTCCAACCTGGTCAGACACACTGCATCACCACTTTAGCCCCTCCCATTACCTGGATAAGAGATTTTTCTCCTTCTGCCTTATTGCTAGTAACTTTATGATGTGGATTTACACAGTGGGTTTGGAAGAACCAACTCTGAGAGAGGGGAAGGAAGAGCCTATGAGATGCCTCCTCATATTTGAGAAGAGAGACATTTGGTAGTGGAGGGTGGAGGTGGAGAGATGCCCAGTGAGGTCACAGATGGTGCTGAATGAATGAGTTTTAAAATGCAGCAGCTATTTGAGATTATGGCCTAAACTCCCTTTAAGATCTAATAAAGAATGAACATTTGTTGTTCTTGTTTTTATTATTAAAAATGTTTGGCCTTGTTATAAAACTTGTGACTTCATTTGGACTAATGTAGATAAACAACTTAAAAATTATTATACCAGTAGATTTAAATACATTTAAGAATACTAGGTTCTAGACCAGCATTGTCAAACTATGGGTTAGTGCTCTATGACCCATGATTTAAGTGAGTTGTATAATTTCTATAAAAGTTGCAAAAATCACACACACACACACAAAGAATGACGGGTGGGCAAATCCTAAAATATTTACTGTCTGGCCCTTTAAAGAAAATGTTAGACAAAGACAATGAAAGGTCCTTCAAAATTCTTCAAATTATCTGGATTTCGGATTATCTTTTGAAAAAGAGACAGAACATAGCGAGATGTAGAAGTTGGTGCTTGAAGACCACCTCCATCTGTATAATAAGAGTCATGGGGAAATCGGTTAGATTTGGGAGGCCAGGACCACAAAGTACTAGGAGACTGGAACAGAAATTCTGAAGAGATTTTGACTGGTCTCAAGAGGTGCACAGGATAAAAAGAGGAGATGCAACATGGAATGTTTCATAAATTTCAGAAACAATGTTGAACAAGATTCTGTCAATATAGTATAAGGACCATCAAACTTTGAAGTTAAAATTAATATTTTGACTAATTCAGATGACTTTACCAAACATCCATTTCTTCATTTATAAAATATAATAAAATGGGTAACTTTTATATTATTGTGAGAATTAAATTAGCAACTTATATTGTGTTGATGTTTCATATCACCTGGCACAGCTTAAGCGAAAAGTAGAAATTGTTGAACTCTAAGATTTAATTTTTTTAGGGGCCTCCCCGGTGGCGCAGCGGTTGGGCGCTGCGCTGTGGAGCTGTTGGCAGTGGCAACGTGAGTTCGACGCCCGGCCAGGGAGAATCCCACATGGTGCAGCAGACCTCTCCTGCCTCGCCCGCTGCTCCCCTCAGCAGTGTATTTCTGATCTTCCTGTTCTGCTACCAGCTCTGTCTCTGGTGAACCCCCTCGCCGCCCCATGCCTCTGGCCTGTACCCCAGCTTGTATGTATAAAAAAAAAGATTTAATTTTTTAAAGATTTATTTATTTTTTAAAAGATTTATTTATTTATACATACAAGCTGGGGTACAGGCCAGAGGCGGGGGTGGTGAGAGGGTTCACCAGAGACAGAGAGGGGAGCAGAACAGGCAGATCAGAAATACACTGCTGAGGGGAGCAGCGGGCGAGGCAGGAGAGGTCTGCCGCACCATGTGGGATTCTCCCTGGCTGGGCTTCGAACTCGCAATGCATGCTGCTGACAACTCCACAGCGCAGCGCTCAACCGCTGCGCCACCAGGGAGGCCCCCTAAAGATTTATTTATTTATGCATACAAGCTGGGGTGCAGGCATGGGGCAGCGAGAGGGATCACCAGAGACAGAATGGGGAGCAGAACTGGCAGATGGACCAAAATACACTGCTGAGGAGAGCAGTGGGCAAAGCAGGAGAGGTCTGCTGCACCATGTGGGAATCTCCCGTGCTGGGCATCAACCTTGCACCCCGCAGCTGTAGACAGTGTCACAGCGTTCTGTTGCACTTAACTCGTTGTGCCACCAGGGAGGCCCAAGATTTAATTTTTTGAAAAGATTTATTTATTTATGCATACAAGAAATGGGGTGTGGGAGGTATCTATATGAGAGGATTCACCAAAGGCAGAGTAGGGAGCAGAACAGTAAGAGTAACTGAGACACTGCTGAGGAGAACATGTGGGTTAGTAGCTGCTGATAGCTTCATAGTGCTGAGACTTAACCCCTTGTGTCACCAGGGAGACTCTAGGATTCAACTTTTTGGGGTTACTCTAAAAAAAATCTTTTTTAGAACTGGGTTTCTGAGCAATACTTCAAACATCTCAGTAAACTCTTTGAAAGCAAATACTGAGCTCTTTTAATAAAGGAGACACTTTTAGTTTTCATCCAACATATCTTTAGATGCTGAGAACAGAATAGAAGGGCAACCCCTGTCCAAATAAGATTCCAATAATAATAATAATAATAATAATAATAATAATAATAATAATAATAATAATGCCCTTAAGACCCCCAAAGGCAGCTTGACTCCAAATACATCACCTTCAAATAATCATGCAAGTGACACACTTGATTCCGTCACTGAATCATGGAATAGGCCACCTAGATGTGAACCCCAGTGGTGTTAACTTAAACTCCTTTATGGTCAGTTACTCTGCCACTTACCTATGGTTTATAATGCTGTGAGAATAGATGTTATGGTTACTCTGGAATTTGACTGGGAAGTGAGGATACACTTCCTATCAGAAACCAGGGATAAGTAGAGCTATAATAAGTCATTACTACTCCCATTATCATCAGTGTAAGTAGGGAAAGGATATGTATGTAATTGTTTTAAACACCTTGCTCTTATCTTGCTCACAGCTGCATCCCCAGCATCAATTAGTTTCTAAGCTGCAGGGAGTTCTATAAAGGACAAGGGGTCAGGATGGGGTGAATATGTCTGTGGTGTTTAATACTTGGGTAAAACAATTTACAAATAAAACACAAACACAGAACTGAGATGTTAATAATTTGCATTAAAAGCTTCATCAAAGCTCCCCTTTGTCCTACAAATGATGCAGGTAACCAAGGTTCATTTAGTATCTTTCTTAATGAATGTTAAAATGTATCTTACAACAAGCATGTGGGAAAGATGATCTGGCTATCTTAGCACTATTTTGTCATATTAACACCTATATTTGAAGAAGAGCTGAAACAGGATTTGTTTTGCCAAAGTCTGACAGCATAACATTATTTATATTGGTAGGTATGGGTAAGTAAGTGAGTTAATGTTGCAGTATTTTTAAAAACCAGCTGTTCCCCAAGCGGGAAAATAACTGTCTGTCTTAAATGATCAATTGTATAAAAAGGTCCAAGCTTTGCAAATTTCCAAGCAAAATATTCAGTGAAGTTCTCTACCTATTTAAATAAGCTCATTCTAGCACCAAATTGTGGGGCTGAAAGCTTTAGATTCTTGTTCAGGGATGTTTCCTTACCCTAGAGTGTCACTAAATTGGAAATGTCACAACCCTTGGGGACACATGAAAAATGCATATTATTTCACATCTGTTTTTCACTTGATCCCAATGGACCTGATATTTCTCCAAATTGCTATGTGGAAAAACCAATTTAATTTGATTGAGGTATGAACAGAAACTTATAAGCAGAGTAGAATACTTGCATTAAGGTTAAAATAGGAAAGGTTGCTTTGTATTGTTATTAAGAAATACTTCTAGGAGTATTCTCTTTTAAAAAATCTGTTTTCTTATTTCAATTATGCAACTCTGACTCCTCTTTTTTAAGCTCTAATTAAAAAAAAATATTACAAATTGCAATGTGTGGGCCTCCCTGGTGGTGCAAGGGTTAAAGTCTCAACACTATCAATGCCATTACTGGCCAGGGAGCTAACCCACATGGTGCAGCAGACCTCTCTGGTCTCCCTGCTGTTCCCCTCAGCAGTGTATTTCACTAGAACTGCCTGTTCTGCTCCCCACTCTGTCTCTGGTGAATCTTCTTACTCCATCCCATCCCCACACCTCTGACCTACACCCAAGTTCTTCTACGCATAAATAAAAATCAATCTTTTAAATAAATAAGAAGTTGCACTGTGTGTATAATGATGAAGAAGGCATTCATTTATTCATGTGTATACATAAATATATGTGTGTGTGTGTGTGTGTGTGTGTGTGTGTGTGTGAGTTAAACCCAGGAAGAAGGTTGACAGATTTTACTCTGTGAGTACTTTCTAATAAACAAAAGTCTGAATTTATTTTATTTAGGTAGAAAAAGTGAGTCATTGACATTAAGAAAGTAAATTTTTGACAGGAGGGGCTTCTAGTTCTAAATAATCCCAACCTAAGGAGATGCTAAAGGAAGGCGATTCAGCATTTAATCCTTCCTTTTTAAAGAATACCCTGTAGAGGCTCAAATGTTGGATGCCCATTGTTAAATCTTTATCAGGCTACCAGGTTGTCAGTGGGTAGGAAAAGAGAGATTGGTTTCATCTTCAGGCACAGATTCCTGCAAAAGTCACAGCCTTATTCAGCCTTTGTTTGTAAAAAGATGGTTTTGCTCTCTTGCCTGCTAAACCAGAGGGAGTGGTATCAGAAAACTTTGCAATATGTTCAAGTTCCTGTTCCTGAAATCTTATTTCAGGTACAATCTGTAAAGTAGATAATAGAAAGATGAGAGCTTGACTGAATAAAATGAGTTAAAGATAAATTCCATTTCTTAATAGCTGTATGACCTCAGTGAAGTCCTTTAACCTCTCTAAGACTCAATTTGCCCATATGCAAAATGAGCATAATGAGTGATCATCAAGAATAAATAAAATAAGGGATATAAACATGCTGGGAAATTTAAGTGTCTAAAAAAGACCTGAATAGTGCTAATTAGATTATTTTAAAACATAAATTGGCAAATCTAATTAATTGAAGTCAGCTTTAGGTGATGGAAAAGATGACTATTCTTGTTTACTTCCTGTTTGATAAGAATGCAATTCCAGTTTTTTTTTTTAAATAAGATTTGACTTTTTAAAAAAGTTTTTGAAGATTTATTTATTTATGCATACAAGTTGGGGTACAGGCCAGAGGTGTGGGCGGTGAGTGGGTCCACCAGAGACAGAGTGGGGAGCAGAATAGATAGATCGTTGGAAATACACTGCTGAGGGGAGCAGCGGGTGAGGCAGGAGACGTCTCCTGCACCATGTGGGAATCTCCCCATCAGGGCATCGAACTCCATGCCGCACCTGCCTACAAGTCCGCAGCGCTGCGCTTAACCTACTGCATCACCAGGGAAGCTCTGTAATTCCACTTTTATAGACATTTCCGATGTACCAAGACTCTTTACATATCCTAAAGTTTAGAAAATCTGAAAAGTACAGTTTTGACTATCAGGACATCAAAAATCCCTCCAAATTCAGGGAATGCAAAGCATACCAGGACTATGTTGAAGGAAAATGTTGGGCGTTCTAAAGGAAGCTGGAATATATCCCAATCTATCAACCCTCTGATCATCTCCACATTCTCCCCATCTCCCCAGGGTGAGGCGTCAGATTAGATTTAGCACAATCCATTCTGCACAAGGGCTGTGTGTGCACTGATAAGGCTTGGAGCTGTAGGAGAGCATTGTCTGAGGTTTTTCCCTAGAGCACTAGCTATTTATTTCACGTCTGCCTCAATCCAGCAGACATTTACTAAATTCCGCTTGATGCTGTCACAGGATCCTTTTGAAAAGCACCGTCTGCAGCAGGCTGAAAAGGTTGGCAAAGGGGAGGCCTTGTGATTAGCTCACAGCGCTGCATTGGCATGTGTGGGATTTCTTGGAGAAAATTATCCCTTCACCTGGCTATTAAAACCCATCTGGCTACTCTGCCAGTTGCAGAACTCACTGAGTTCGGTGCCAGCTACTATCAGGTGTGGATGTCTTCAATTTCCTTTGAATGAGATGTTGGGAAAATTCATCTCTCAATGACATGTTCCTTCTGAAATGTAGTTAAAATACAGAATAATTTTAGAGGGTTACAAGATTGCAAAAGAGTTTAGCAGATCTTCCCTATTTTTGTACTGTTAGCCTCTTTGCCCACCTGCTAACATCCAAAGTCTCCATCTAATAATAATACTTTAAGAGCAAGAGATAAATATGTATACTTGTAAAGAACCAATTACAAAATGAAATTATAAGTATTTACCTGTGTCTTAAATAATAAATTTGAGAAATAAATATTATAACAGAGTGGTCCCCAGGGAAGGTGGGGGTTCAATTTTCCCTGCCGCACCCAAGGGAGGGTAGAGCTGAGCAGGGAGGAGGAGAAGCTGGGAGGACACTGGAGAAGGAAGGAAGAGGTTGGAGAGCAAAGGAGACCTGGAGGAGGCACATGGTGCAGAAGATGCTGCAATTGCTTCTCAGCCTTGGACTTATACCAGGGACTAGGGGATGTGGAAACAGACACTTGAAACAGATGTCGGTGACAGACCCAGGGGGACGTTAACAATGGCAGCTTTCATCTTGATTTTGATATTTCTCTTTTCCTTCTAGATTTGTCTGGCCTCTTCTGCCCCTTCTCTATGGGTTCCCACCAGAAGGTGCCTTAGATTTATGGCAACCTTTTGGGCCTCAGCAGCCCTGCGTTGGGCTAACCCCTGAGGGAATGGGTAACTTTGAGCATTTTGTGTGAAAGCTATTCTATCTATTCTTTTCCTTTTCTTCTTTTTTACTGCACATTAATCATATTAAAGTTCCTTTCCATTAAATATCTTATACACTAAAGTATGTTTTATCTTGATGTGGCAAATGGCAGAACCTATTTAGAGCACTCGGTTTGGGGGTTCAGGGTGCCCCTCACCCTGCCAGCTAACAGTCTGACAACTACTGAAATTTCAAAATAGTGGTGAACATATATTATATCTGAAGATATATATATATATATCTTCAGATATAATATATATAATGTTATATAATGTTATATATATATACATATATATGTATGTGTGTGTATATATATATATATATATATATATATAACATTTTAATAAGTATAAATGTTTCTTTTGTTTCCATTTATCATAGAGGAATAGCTACCTAGCAGTCAGGGACTTGCTGACTACATTCATAAATGAAGGAATTTTTTAAATTTTCACTAGAGATTAGGTATGGTGAGGACATTGTTCCTTTATTCATTTGTGTAGCAATTTATGACCATCTACTGATAGGGCAACAAAGTATTAATATATGTCTCTGTCCCACCAGATAAGCTCTCCCATTGCCTTTATTTACCCTCTAATTTTAGCAGACTTTGTTTTCTTACATCCTGAGAGCATCAGGAGGAAAATAACATTGGGATTATTGACCACCAGGTGATGGCAAAAGCAAGCTGGCATCAAGCTAACTCTTCAGACACTTGTGTTATAAGGATGGATGTGCTGGCCCTTGCCCACTCCCCTTTCTGCTCCCTTCTAACTGTAGATAAATACCCCTGGCCTCTGCCAAAGAGCAGGACAACAGTCTTTCAGACATGAATCTCCTGTCCTACTTGGTGTGTCAACAAATTAAACTATTTTCCTTCTGCTCAAACTCTGATTCCTTTTATTGGCCAAGGGAAACATGACTGTCATTCCAGTAACAGTGTTAGTGAGTAAAACTTTGGTCTCAGAGTGAAAAAAATCCTGGTTTGGCAATCTAGTGCTGCCACATTTTAAATACATGATCCAGGTAAGTCCTTTTAAGAAGTGACTCATAAATCCCTCAACTTTCTTTAAGGAAAGTTTACAAAAAATTGAAGGACATGACAATAGCATACAAATAATATCTAGTATTTATTGAGCAGCTACTGTGTCAAGCACAGTGCTAATTGTATTATAGACATGAACTCAGTTCATATAGGAGAGAATAGCTAGTATCCAAAGATGTGCATTAGATTCCCAAATAAAACTGAAAATCTTAGACAATCAATTCCAACCTAGACTTTGCATGAAGAACACTTTAAAGCCTGCTGAAATTCTTTCCTGTCACCAGAGGAAATTACACTGATGTTATTTTTGCAGGGGAAAGGAATTTTATGAAAATGTTTTCCAATCTGTTCATTTTGCTGAGTGCATCCAGAAGAAAAAAGGGGTTCACTGAAAAACGCCTCACTGAGACATTCAGGCTATGCTATACTATTGTTCCTTCCCAAAGTTCTTTACCCAGCACTGTAGATGGTGATTGAGATAATAAGTCTAAAGATCTAACCACAAAAGCACAGACTAGTCCAAAAGGACTCCTTGCTTTTTGGAAAAAATGCCACAGAAAGCAAAGGACTTAATACCTATAACAATTAGTCCAATGATACTTACATTTCAAAGCATAGCAAAAGAACAAAATACCACACATGATTTTAATGAAGCCAGAATACATTTATGCCAATCCCAACAATGACTGCTTTCAGTAATTTTAAGAATGATAGGCACATGATAATATTAAGAAATATATCACTAAAATTTATGATATTAATAAAATAATAACAATTACATGGTCATGTCTCTTGATGCTAGAAAGTTATTTGGAAATTTTTGAAATAAAAAATAAATAGATAGGGCCTCCCTGGTGGTGCAGTGGTTAAGCTCTGCACTGTGGAGCTGTGGGCAGCCGCGACTCGAGTTCAACGTCATCCGGGAGATTCCCACATGGCAGGGCAGATCTCTGCTGCCTTGCCCACTGCTCCCCTCAGCAGTGTGTTTCCATCGATCTGCCTGTTCTGCCCCCCTGTCTGTCTCTGGTGAACCCTCTCACTGCCCCATGCCTCTGGCCTGTACCCTAGCTTGTATGCATAAATAAATAAACCTTTAAGAAATAGATAGATATATTTCACTGACATCATAAAACATATCCATCTCAAATTCAAAGGCATTATACTTAAAAAAACATTAGATGAATAATCATAAGAATCAGAGTGATATCCATGATCACTTAATATCTAATATTATTGGAAATATGAGCCAACAACTTAATGAACTAGAAAAGAGCTATACCATAAAATTTAGAAGGAGCTAATGATAAATATTATTGCACACCTGGAAAATCAGAGAATGATCTGGAAAATACTATTACCAAAAATAAAATAATTTTTGTAAGTTTCTAGGCACACATTTTTTTTTTATACATAATATCACAGCTTTTCAATATGGGACGACATCCAGTTAAAGGGTATAATAAAAGGAAACATCCATTCAGAATAACAATAAAAGAGATCAAATATTTAGAATAAACCTAACAAGAAGTGTAAGATCTGTGCAAAAAGAAATTTTAAATTCTCTGGATGTACCCAAAGATGATTAGAACAGTTAAAGAGGCTACAGTATATCTGCATAGGAATTTCAATATCAAATCATGCTTATTCCCCATAAACTCCTCTTCTTTTTTTTTTAAGATTTATTTATTTATGCACACAAGCTGGGGTACAGGCCAGAGGCGTGGGGCGGCGAGAGGGTTCACCAGAGACAGAGTGGGGAGCAGAACAGGCAGATCAGAAGTACACTGCTGAGGGGAGCAGCGGGCGAGGCAGGAGAGGTCTGCCGCACCATGTGGGATTCTCCCTGGCTGGGCTTCGAACTCGCATCGCATGCTGCTGACAGCTCCACAGCGCAGCGCTCAACCGCTGCGCCACCAGGGAGGCCCCTAAACTACTCTTATTGATTCATCATGAAATAAATACCACACAAACCCATCTTTTCTCAGCTTGGAAGTAAGCAATTTATATATATATATATATATATCTTACATGAATAAAGAAACAAGCAAGAATCACTTGGAATATTGAAAAAAAATAAGTTGATGTTTAAGTGTGTTTTGCTGCCAAATTTTGAAACATATCCTATAGCTTTAATAAAGAAAGCAGTATGAGACTTGCAAATACATAAGAAGTCAATGACTGTGGTTAGAAAGTTTAGGAATAGATTCAATTATATATTGAAGTCAGTAATGGAACCAAAATGTGTTGATAGAAAACTTAAGATGTTTACAAAATCACATCAGTTAGGAAAAGACATTTATAAGGATAATCAAAACTCAGAAAACATTGAAACGATGTTCAATTCAGTGACATAACTGCCTGGCAAAATCAGTACAAGCAAAATAAATCAACGAATAGGAAATTATTTTCAACCCATCACATAAGAAATTAGAAAATTAAGTTCAATAAGGCTTTGATATATATTCTATAAAGGAATTTAATAAAGCCAAATGCCATATAATAATGGTAAAAGAATAATTAACAGAAAGTTCACATACATGCATAACATACATACACACAAACACAAGTGATTCTTACCTATGTTGAAAGATTTTTATCTCATTCAAAAACAAAATTTCAAGTTACACTGACATGTCATTGTTAATCTACTCAATTGTCAAGCAAGGAAAATGTTGATAACTTGGTGCTGAAGAAAATATAGAGAAACAGTTCTTCATATTACTGGTGACAGTAAAATTCACACAATCTCTGTGTAAGTCAATCTTGCAATATGTAGTAAAAGAAGAAAAATACACATCACTTACCTGTAAACAAAATGATTGATAGGCAAATTTATTTTAAGAAATATTCATAATTAAAGATTTGAAACAAATTAAATATTCATTAAAAGATGAAATGGTTAAATAAATTATAACACTTTCATATAATATGTATCTTTTGTAACTTATTATTTTTTTTGTCACTGTTACCATTTATACACTAGCAGATGAGCTTTACATATTAGAAGTCTGTATGTTCAGTGGCTTCAGGATACCATGGAAATCATTTTTTTAAGATGGATCTTTAAGAACCATAAATGAGCGTTATACTCATTTATATATTTATTCCTACCTGTAGTTGACAAGTAGATTGATACAAACAAAAAGAGATGAACGGGTTGAAGACTGATAGATGATAGATAGACAGAGCTTTGGATTAAATGTTTGCATCTGTTCAAGATTCATATGTTGAGAATCTAACCTGAAAGGTGATAATATTATTAGGAGGTGGGGCCTTTGAGAGGTAACTTGGGTATGAAGATAGAGCCATATGAGTTGGATTAATACCCTTGTAAAGAAGACCTTAGAGAGCTCTCTTGCTTTTCTCTGTGTAAAGACACTGAGAGAAGATGGGCTTTACTGAACCAAGAAGGGGATCCACACCAGACACTGAATCTACTGGTGCCTTGATCTTGAACTTTACAGCCTCCAGAACTGGCAAAAATAAATGTGTGCTGTTTAAGAAGCGACCTAGTTTATGAAATTTTGTTATAACAGTCCAGGCAAATTAAGGTAAGTAGGTAGGTAGGTAGATATTGAGTCTAATTAGTTCTGTTTATCGTTGTCATGTCCAACTGCATGCCTGTACAAATGTAATTCTGCCTTCCTTCAGACCCTCACACCATTCTTTCAGTCAAAAGTTTTGATTATAATGCAGTATGAGTTTGTCAGAATGATATTTTTTCTTCGGACAGTATTTTTCAAAGAGTTG
The DNA here is from genome assembly GCA_004024925.1 of Scalopus aquaticus. Classification (NCBI taxonomy): domain Eukaryota; kingdom Metazoa; phylum Chordata; class Mammalia; order Eulipotyphla; family Talpidae; genus Scalopus; species Scalopus aquaticus. The sequence goes on along the minus strand of PVIJ01009060.1, from coordinate 23,847 downwards.
GTTTCGAATAAAATGTAGATTGTAAAATCAATTTAGTTGGTCATAAAGACCGTTTTATTTGAGTAGAATTAAAATGAAGAGAACAGATAAATCAATATACATAATATAGATTTAAATATTATTCCATTATAATTTTGCCTCAGTTTTCATTAAAATTTCATATATATAAAAACAGGGTTTTGAAATAAAGTACATTTCTTAAAGTGGGGCATGAAAAAAAGCCCAAAATATTTGAAAACTATTGTCAGACTTTAGACACCTAAATTCTCCAGATGGGAGAAGTTAATCTCAGATCTAAGTAAGAAATGATTTTCCAGGACTTTGCAGTCTATATTACAGTCCTAACAATTAACATCTACACTATATTTACTAAATGTTTTATTTTAATATTTCAGTTGATCTTCTCAATTATTCTTTTTATGCAGATGAATTAAATGAGACCTAGAAGGATTGAGCTCTTTTCCAAGTTCATTCACCTAAGAATCTATGAAGCAGAACTGGGAATCTGACCTAGGCTCCATCATACAGCTTCTAATCAACATATATACTGCATCAATTTATTAATTCATTAAGAACAATGTTTATTTAGAAGTCGCCATACTCCCTGCATAGTGCTGCATACAGAAGCTGTGCTAAAGGGCAGAACAGACATGACTGCTGTTTTAATGGGGCTCAAAGTCTAACAGCCCTGAGTCTGGTTAAGTGGCGACATACCACTGAACTTCAGTGATTTTTAACTTCTCCCTGACCAGTGATTTCCCTGATGTTTGAGAATTATGTTGCAGATAAAATAGCAGGCATCTGTCATTACACAGACCCAAGTTTGAATTGTCCTTTTTTTCCACCTGGCATATCTTTGATGTTGGTCAAGTTACATCTCATCTCAGCTCCCTCATCCTAAAATGGAGATTAAAACACTTTAATTTCAGAGCTATTGAAATGGTTATAAATGACACATTAAAAATGCAGGTTCATGTGTCTGGCACGTCATAGTCATTATTATTAGCTATTAGTGTCAGTAAACCCAAACAAATCCCAGAGAAGACTCACTTAAAACATGGGGACTAGGTGAACCTTGTATAAATGTATTGCTGATAGATACGAAGATTCCTTAATAAGTGCCTGTCAAATCTCTTGCATGTATAAATGCCACTTTGTAGTCCTTGGCAAATATAAATATAAAAACTGTCTACTAATAATGTGTTTAATGAGGACAATAAAAACACAACACAGCACAGAGAAAATTGAGAGCTCAACATTTTCATTAGTGCCAAAGTATTTCATTTATTTGCTCCATCTACGGAAGTCTGTAAAGCCAACTTTGCTTGCTATTGTAATTTCTCATGTTTCAGTAGTTACTGCTCCTGTTTAAGGCATCCACACTTGAAATCTTTCCCCCAGGAAATTATTGAATCACAACTTAAGCAATCTGGCAAGTCTTTTTGAAGTTTTCTATAAACATTTATACTGACCCTTGATACCTTTCATTCTTTAGAGTTTGGCATTTCCAGATAACAAATTATGAGGAGTGAGGTGGTGGTTAGAGGATGTGTCTTCACTGAAAAGTGGGAGTTTTCACCCTTAATAATAAAAATTCTATGAATTTGTCTAAGACTAAAACCTATAGTTACTTTGGGAAAGGTTTATGTAAGTTCTGACATTTCAAAATGAAGCATCAAATATTCTTGGCTGCTTAATTTTTGTAAGATGGGACACTTGTGTTTTTAAAAGGGTAAAGAAACAGGGAAAAGACATTTAATGAGTCTCTTTTCCCCCATCTATTCTGTCAACCCAATCCAGAGCTGAAAAGTCTTTCTTGGTAAAGACTTTTCATGAGGTTAAAGTAAAGGACTTAAACAAGCAAAGAAAAGCAGGCTATCTCATCCGTGTTAAACATATGAGTCTTGAGGACAAAACAAAATGGTTTCCATTGGGTTAAAACTTAGATTCTTCCAATCCATTTCTCTGGGTTACTTTATTAACTATTATATAAATGCCCTCAAAATTTCATCCCACTTATATTTACTAATTTATTTTTTTCTCCTGTGCTCTGTTGGCCCAGTCTTCCCCGATCATCACAGCTCAAACCACTAGCTCCTTTCAAAGACTGAACTAAATGTTCAGGAATCCAGGTTCTTTTTTTACTTATTGATGGTTCAGTTACAAATACAATTTAGTTGGTTATTCTGCCCAAACAGTTTCATATTCCTGGAATGCAAACCTAACTTGAATCTCCCCTTCCTCTCCTCTCTCCTCATTAATCGGTCTTCCCTTAATATAGCAGGCTTCCCGCAGTGATCCAAAGATCCTTCCCCCTACCTAGTGTTTTCAAAGGAAAAAGATAACAATATTGGAAAAGGGCAAATTGATACATAATATACCATTGATCTATATAGTTAAATAGATTATTTTAATAAACTAGGTATACTACACTATAATAATATCTAAAGCTTCGTTTGCACGGGATATAAATATAATTATTATGCAAAAGTATACATGATTATTTGTTGTTGAGTGACCATTGTACTACTACATATCCATCATCTCTGGAGAAGAATGCAAAATTTAAAAAGAAGAAAACCAAGCTAGGGGTTTCCCTGGTGGCACAATGAGTTAAGCACATCTCTGTGGGGCTGTCAGCAACTAGTTTGAAGCCCAGCAGGGGAGATTCCCACATAGTGCAGCAGAACTCTTCAGCCCCACCCGCTGCTCCCCTCAGCAGTGTATTTCAATATATTTGCCTATTCTGCTCCCCACTCTGTCTCTGGTGAACCCTCTCACCACCCCGCACCTCTGGCCTGCACCCCAGCTTGTGTGCATAAATAAGTAAATATTAAAAAAAAAAAGAAAGAAAACCAAGTTAGTTTTCATATGGGAATCCCTAACTAACAGTGACTTTTATTAAGAAAAAATTTCCCCCACCCTGCCAACCCAAAGATGTTCTGATTAATAATATAAAGGAGCCCTTCTCCCTGCACTGCTTCAACTTGCACACTAACCGACTTTGCATATCATTTGGTTCCCAGAGCTAGTATGGAATCTTCTGTATGGAATCCGCTCACCTGACCCAGATCTACCGGGCAGTGCTCAACTGTTCAATTCTACCTGACTTCTTTCAGGAGCAAAGATCACGATGAGGTCCTACACTGTCTACCATAGAGTCAAAACTTCTCCCTTTCCTTTCTAAACACCCAAAACTGTTAAGGAAGAAACTAAATTTGTTCCAGTCCCATGTTTGATGATGGAGAACTAAGGATTTCCAAGATTGAAAAAAGGAAGAGACGGTCAGAAGGAAGTCAAGAACTTGAAGATGGGAGGAGAGTGGAGAGAAGATAGAAGTTAAAATGTTCCAAGTACCTGACAAGTGAGATAGAAATCTTGGTCTCAGACAAAGTAATGATGGGATGACTAGAATATTGCAGAATCTCGGTAAAAGTTTTCTTTACATCATAAAGCTGTAGAAGAATGGGGATTCTACTCCAAATTTAAGGGATTCTTAGACATTTATAAATGGTGCCTAGTATGAGGAATCTCATTTGAGTGGTTAATTTTAAGACGACTACATTTCAATATATTAATTCCCTAGGATATAACGATGACCTCAATTCTATGCTATCTGACATAATACTTAATTTGGAGGTTTTAAGTGAGTATTAGAAGAATAACAAAGGGGAATGATTCCCTTATAAACTAAGGAAGAAGAAAATGCTAGTTAGGAGGAATAATATGTATTTCTTAGGGCTAAGAACATTTATTTAAAACTCTTGCCCCTTTCAAACAAAGGTTACAGGATCATATTAAGCTATGCCTTTTAATATGATCAATGCATGAATGTTTTTGATCTACAAAAATGATTTTTTATTATGGTTCCACCAACTAATAATCTTAGTAATAGTGTATGGTGTAGTTCATTGGAATCAGGTAAAAATCATTTATTTGAAGTTCCATAAGCAAAAGTATCTCATCTAGTTTCCTCCTGTTGTTCCTATCGAGTTACAATTCCTTGACACATAGTCAAAATTAAATAAATGTTGGTTGTTTGAATAAATGATCTGAAAATAAAGTGTGGAACATTACAGTCCCCTAAATATGTACATTTAAAGCTTGAATTTGTTATTATCTTCCATTGTGTGTGTATGTGCCTGTTGAGCTATTCATTTTTAAAGCTTTTTTGTCTGTTTTCATTAATTCAATGTTGTTATTGTTGTTGTTTATTTTTCTGTTTGACTCCTGTATGATCACCCATTGGGTAATGGCTTATCTGTAACTATTGCCAAGGCATGATCTTGGATGCACTTTGACCTTTCAACCCCTTCCATGTTGCAAATCCAAATCATTACTTCACAGTTACACTTGTAATCACCATTGAATAAAACATCCGATGGACCCTCTTTCACCTTTGCCAGATTTCTAGTTTTTTGTTTGACTGTCCTTCATCTTTTCAAATTGTCCTTTGGCTGTATTCAGTACTTAAGTGACTATTACTTTGCAATGCATGCAGTGTAACACCAATTTTCCATTCGCTGGAGTTTATTTTCTGAGGAAAATTGCACTTCATTACAGATCTATTCATCTGTGAGTTGGGGGGAATATAGTATTATTCCAATCTTAAATGGGTCACTTTTTGTCACCTTTTGCTTGAGTTGGGAATGGAAAAATAAGTTTGGGCTTTTGTAGTTGATTTGGTAGGATGCTTAATCAGAACAATTAGGGTCATGGAAATTCCTCAATACCAAGACAGAATATATTACTCATGAAATGTAAACAAAAGCACCATACTTGAAAATTCCATTGCACTAAACTCACAGCAGGTAAAAATCACATGTGATTCCAAGAACTCATAGCTGGGCATAACAACATTATTTAGTTCAATATGTTAGTCCCTCACTTCCCACAACAAAGGTGTTCTGAGAACATAGCTTGTCTATCACATTTTTATGTACTTTGTATATTTTCAGTGCCACAGATGATGCAGAATTTAAAACTGAAGAAGGCATTTAATGACATTTTAGAGTTTATAAGGAATATATATATATAATTTTCATTACGAATACATACATATATATGTATGTATATATACATATATATATATATATATATATATATATATTCTCATTAAGAAGAAAAGAATGAAGGAGATAAATCACTTTGTAATATGTCCACAGATTATCATAGAGGCTAGCCTGTACAATTTGCCCAAGGCCCCACAATAAGTAAACTTGCAGAGATCACTTATTTATCCAAGATTTTGTCTTAAAATTCTGTTTGTGTCTGTGTTTTAGGTTGCAGTCATTTATATTTTAACTTTTCATACCAGGCTGATTTTGACTCTTTGATCTTTGATTTACATATCCCGCCTACAGATTTGGTTATATTTCCTACAAATTATGCCTAGGTAACCCATGTTGAGTTCTGAATTAGTGATTTGCATAACCCTTTCACTTTGAGATTGTAGTTTTAGAGAAGGGCCACACACAGAATTTTAGTCAAGGTAAAGAGACTGCATCTTTATTTTGATGTATAACTTTCAGGGGACAACAGGAAATAATGTTTTTTTTGGACCCTGTGATATATTATTTCTCTTAAATCCTAATGACTATTGTCCATTCTAGAGACCACAGATTTATAATGAGAAATCGTCTTCTCAATTATTATTTTTTAGCCTGAATGTCTTTAGCTACAGTTGAACACAGTTTGAATGTCTCATAACAAATTAAGACTTAGGGCCCCCCTGGTGGCACAATGTGTTAAGTCTCAGCACTATGAACTGTCTGCATCCAGTGCAGCACAAGTTCGATCCCTGGCCAGGGAGCTTCCCACATGGTGTAGCAGACATCTCCTGTCTCGCACGCTGCCCCCCTCAGCAGTGAACTTCAGTTGATATGCTTGTTCTGCTTCCCACTCTGTTTCTGGTGAATCATCTCAACCCCCACACCTCTGGCCTACACCCCAGCTTTTGTATGCATAACTAAATAAATCTTAAAAAAGAACAAATTAAGACTTAGAACTGAGAATTAATAGCAAAAGCATCCAGCTAGATTTTACTAGCTAGATCATTTTACTCTACATTGAGAATAAATTTGTTACTTCTCAACGTTCAACATGTCGTGCAAAATTCTCTGTGATCTGGCCCTGGCCTACATCTTCATCTTGGTTCTGTTGTCTTTAAGGCCTCTTAAAACCAAGGAGAAAGAATGAGGCTTGAACAACATTGGTCTTAAACAGATTCCTAGAGAGTTACTCAAATAGTAAGACAGACATAAAATTCAACAGAGTGAGCTTATTAAATTCCTTTGTCAAAGTCCATTCCAGATATCACTTTATTTTTTGTGGAAAATGACTTGTCCCATTATGTGTTGCTCAGTTCATTCTGACTTATTACAGAAGTGTGTATGCTCTGGGCACTATGTTTGGATTTGGCATATTTGCTCAGGTTTACTGTTCTACTTATTTTTCAGATGTCTCATATTTCTTCACCTGTTGGTCTCTATCGCTAAACTGAATCATTTGGTATTGAACCAGATGTTTTACTTACCTGTCTATTCCACCCAATGTTCCCACAAATATTTTCAGCACCAAACATCCTATGTGTCAGCCACAGTACAAATTAAGGTGAAAAAGGCACTGGGTGTTACTGTTTTTGGCACCCAAGTACTCACAGTGTAGGTTTCGAGATGGAAAAGGAAATGAGCAAGCATCAAAACACCAGGGGACATCTGTAAAACAGGCAAACAAGGCTGCAGGATAGTCCCATTTATTGTGGAGCAGGCTATGTTGCTTGGTACAGGCCAATTTACATCCTGGATTCTAGTCTGAGAGCATTTTAAAGTGATTATTTGGGAAGTGGATTACTCATGACACTCATTGATATGACTTCATATAAATGCATATTTAATACATTTCATATAATGTGACTTCATATAAAGTGTGAAAAAGAGGGCACCTGACCTAGTTTGAGAACAAGGCTGTTGAAAACCATGTTGTCAAGAAAAGCTGCACAAGTCAATCTGCAAGGGCCCATCTTTCGCCTGCATCAAGATCCTAGGAATGAACAAAGAGCTTAAAGCAATATGAGGTGGGCAGATATTAGTTACCCTCCACCCCTAGCCCCAACATTTAAGAACATCTGGGGAAAAACAAAATCCTGAAAAATAAGCTCTTACAGTAAAATAATTGGTATGTCCAAAAATCTTTATTCTCAGGGTTACTCTCATTGTCTCTTGAGGGAAGAGGAAGAACTCAAATTATAGACACAAAAATAAGGTGAACAATAGGTAAGGAAACATTAAGTAAGGTTAAAACTGCTGTCACTCTGCCACCCATATCTCTTCCCATTCACTGGTAAGGTCCTGAAATTTCCACAATTTCGCTTATGTTTTCCTAATGAGAACATTGGTAGTCCCTGTTGACATGCACGCTCATAGAGAACAGTGTCACGAGAAGACATAAAACATAGAATGTAAGAGATGAAACAAATTTAAGAAATAATCTTGTCCCAGAACTCATTTCAGATAAGGAAAAACTGAGAATCAAAGAATGAAATGGAACTGTCCAAGGTGTGGAGGTTCTCATATTAGGATGATCAAAATCAAATCATCACCAACTAAACAACAGGTGCTGTGTGAGGAACGTAACCGTGGTGATCTCATTTACTCTCAGCAGGGCTCTACAAGAAGGGTCTTGCATCTTCTTGTTACTCATGAGAAAAGTGAGGTTCAAAGGTATTGATCAGTTTTCTTCAGATTGTACAGTTAAATGACAGGAGATCCAGCATTCATACTTTAGCTTAGGTGGAAACAAAGCTGATAGTATGGACTTGAAAAAAATCAAAGGTCTTGCAGAGTTGGCAATAGCACAGTTTTGATCACATCCTTTATGAAATTCTTAATAAAGAATTTTGATTAATTAAATATGAACTACATTTGTATCTCCAATTTTGAATTTTTTTTTTTGCCTTTTCTTAAGATGTTTTTTTTTTTTTCTTCTCAGAAATTTTCCTTCTTTTGTTCTCCCTAGTGGCGCAAAGAGTTAAGCGCAGTGCTGTGAAGCTGTTGGAAGCTGCAGCACGAGTTCGATGCCCAGTCAGGGAGATTCCCACATGGCGCAGCAGACCTCTCCTGCCTCGCCCGCTGCTCTGCTCAGCCATGTATTTTGGTCTATCTGCCTGTTCTGCTCCCCACTCTGTCTCCGGTTAACCCTCTCACAACCCCACACCTCTGGCCTGCACCCCAGCTTGTATGCATAAATAAATAAATCTTTAAAAAAAAAGAAAGCTTCTTTTGTGGTGAGGCTTCTTCATTCACATCTAATAAGCACTGTTGCTTTATAAGAAAATCTGTTTCTGCACTGGTCAGCTTGCTGTGTGCTGAGTGATAAAGCAGTAGAAGAAGCACCCCTACCTCTGGTATCTTAAAATCCATCTTTCTGACCTCCTTATTCATAGATTGGAGAGGGGGTTGTCAAAATTTATTGAGGCTATCAAGTATAACTTGCTATTTTTTGTTTGTTTTTACGCAGAAGAACTGAGTATAGGCCAGAAGCGTAGGGGGAGGGTGAGAGGATTCACTAAAGACAGAGTTGGGTGCAGAACAAGCAAACTGACTGAACTACACTATTGAGGGGAGCAGCGGGTGAGACATATATGGATTAGCTCCCTGGCTGGGGATTGAAGTCAGGCTGCAGTGGTGATAGCCTCACAGAGGCCATCAGGGAGGCCCCAACTTGCTATTTCTTTTTCTTCTCTAAAGTGTCCTTATCCCTTGTTTCCATGCTTAACATAATCTGCAATCTTCATATAAACTCATATATACCCATTACTACGCATCAGTCCTACAACTTAGAAGCAAAAAAAAAAAAAAAAAAAAAAATGTCAAATAGCAACACAGATACCACAGGTTGAGAAGGACCTGCCAGGTGAACAGAAACCAGCACTTTTGAGGACACACTGTGTTATATATATATTGCATACTAAATTTAGCTTATTTACATCCCAGCAGCTTTATCAGGAAGGTCATTTTTACTGGTCTTTTCCTACACCAAACACCATCTACAAGTAAGAGGCATTAACTTGTTTAATCTTAAATAGCACCAAAAGCTTTTAAAAGCAGCAGCAACAACAAAAGGGCAACAATTTCCAAAATTGCCCAAATTCCAAAATCATTTGATGTAGTAGTTGACGTGGCATTTCTTTTCTCCTGAATTCTGTTTCTGAATGAAATCAGACTTTATTCATAAACTTTGTTCATTCACAAAGTTGAGCAAACTGCAGCTGCAGCCTGGGTTCTGTATTACCTGGGATTACTGTTAGCCTGGATTATCTTCTAACAGACACAAGGCAAGCGCTGTCAGTGGGAGTCACTGTGAATCAGAAGCAGGAGCTCTAAGGAGATTTACTGTTATTTTCATGCTCCCTGTCCTGCTTTGCAGTTAAGGAGACTAAAACCCGAGGAGAGAAGACATGGGACTCAAGTCACGTGGATAGTTAATAGCAATGTCAGTATTCAATTCAGCTTTCATATTTCCCAGGTCCCTAGTCCACAATAATGCAAGAGACAGTCTCGCGGGGTGAAGAAACCCTGTATTTTTCAATTACAAAACAAAGAAAACAGAAATTGAGTCACTCAGAATCTATGAAGTTCAAAGAGACCCTGTTTTACTGTACAAAATACTCTTTGATATGGCCAAGCTATTTGGTGAGAGAATCCTGAATGGCAATGCTGCCGTTGCGTGCTTCTAAGCGTCAGGTTCCACAGTATGTGTTAGAAGGCTGTAAATGTGTCATCCTTGCTTACTGCTCAGCTGTGTACTTCTGTGATTCCTCATTCAAAATAAATATTCTGGTCTCGAAATTATTCAACGCAACCCTCAAATGTCTCTTTTCTTATATATAATTCTCCTTTTCCATACATACACACTAAACCCAGAAAATGCAATTTTATATCCAAGTGACTTGTATTGTTTTATTCAGTTAATTTACATATATGTATGCATTTGTAATAAGTTTATATATAAATATATTTGAAATAAATTCCTATAAATGTGTTTCATATTCTTGTAAATAAATATAGTTGCTTAAATATAGATGTATATATATGATATCTTAGTTCTTCTGTAAGACTTATTATAGGATAGTACTAGTTAATGTCTATTTTGTATCAGAAGTATTTGGCATTTCAATACACAATACACAGAACACAATTAGGGTCTTCCAGCCAACTACAAATTACTGATTCAAAATATAGCATCTTATCTCTTCACAGAAATTCCTTCACTCTGATGGACAATGCAAATAATTCCCCACATGAGAAATGTACACATGGTGCAAAACAATCTTTATATTCTCCAATTTCTTCCTACCCCAAATGATACTAAAGTGTCAAGAAATACATTCAGCTGTCTCCTAAAATAAATGCTTGTTTCTGAGAAAGTCCTATTTCTTAGGAGTACTCACTATCTGTTTTTTACATATATATAAGAAAGGAAAACTGCAGTTCTTGCCACTGAAATTCAAAGTGCTCTAGAAATTGCAGTGAAATCCAGGAAGATTCAGAGGGAATCTAATGTACCACAGTGCGAACTGTAGACAATGCTATTTACAACAAATTAATTTAATTGGTTCTACAATAGCAAGAGGAAGTAGTTATGTGCATTTAGATGTTCTCCCAGGAGTGGAGCTGAAAGTGGCTCAGAGAATACACAGGAAATCTACTATAAAGCAAATGTTCTTACAGAACTCAGTCCTTACTGTGTACCCTAATTGCAATACAATTTTACATTCAAATGACTTGTGTTGTCTTATTTCTTCAAAAAATCGCAAAATGCATTTAATTAAATACACCATTTTATAATATGTTAGAAGAACTCATATTAGTAGGACTCATCAACTAACATGATCAAAAATTCTTCCCTCTATAATTGGAACTGCCAGATAAATTTATTTGAACTATAGCACATAAATTTAAAGGCTAGGGAAGAGAGGAGAACAAGGGTCTACGGTGGTGAACTAAGGGTTCTTTGGTGGTAGATACACTATGGCAATGATGCCTGAATGGGGGGAGCTTATATTTTTATTATGGAAACCATGACATAAATCAATATTAACTCAATAACAATATTTAAAATAAAAAATAAATAATAGGGCACTATTGAGAGATTGCATAATCATGAAATCTCATGTTATAGTAGGAACTAAGCTTTTTATTTTACTTAATAGTGTATTTTGTATTTTCTATAATGAACATATGTTACATTTGAAATAAGAAAACCACTTATTATTTTCAAGTGTTATAAGTGCTTTGGAAGAGAAAAGTTTAAGGTACACCAGAGGCTGGAAGGAGACTACTGACAGACTTGGTCAGTGTAGGTTTTCAATATGTGCACTAGTTAAAACTCTGGATCATGGGATGGATATTACAAATCTAAAGAACAGTGTTAGCAAGCATCCCATATTATATATGTGAATGAGTGAGTGAGTTAATGAAGTAATGAACAATGTTGCGAATAGCACTTGTCTTTTAGTAAAGACAAGTTGTCTAGGCATAATTGAGAGAATGATGTAAAAATGCTTTAAAAATTAAATACCTGGAAGGTAGACATTTTGTTCTCTCTGCTTTAATAGATGTTATGAAGTAAATGAGAGGGAGGTCACGTGTTCCCTATAGTACAGATGAAGAAATCATATAGAAGTTAAAAGTACTTATTGTCTTATTCATTCAAAACTTTTTATTGGGAACTGACATTGGACTAGGCAGTGTTTCGAGTGGTGGAGAACCAGAAAGAAAGAACACTGATAGATCCTGTATTGATGAAGAGTATCTATTATTAGGAGAATGTTTCAGGGGTGGTACCTGAGAATTTGCATTTTTAACCAATTTCCAAGTTACACATTTCTGTTGGCCTAAGAATCACACATAGGCCAACAAAATAAGGTTTTGTGTAGGTTAAGCCTAATGGACAATGGGAATAGAGAGACAAAAGAAGTAAGAGGTAGGCAGAAACCAACAAAACTAACACTTAGAGTTAAATGAGTAATGTCCAGGGAGGAAAACTTGGAAACAAAGTACTCATAATACCTTTAAGTATAGACATTTTAAGGCTCACATCAATTTAATATGTTATTCTATTTTAAGGAATGACATATGAGACAGTCCCAAACTTTCATATTATGATAAATGTAATCAAGCCTACTAAGAGATTTATAGATTCTAATAGGTATGCCATTCCCAATTTTGCTAAAACCAATTGCGAAATCCCTAGTGGCAGCTGATCTTTTAGACACATTGGTTAGTGGTATATTTCTAACATTTTGCACTGGTTTTATGAAATTATGAAAGAAAACTTATGAAATTATGAAAGAAAATTTTCAAAATTGAACACACGGTTGATTGACTTTAAGGCCAATGAGCACCCAGTAGAGGCTAAATTTGAGGGAAGCCTAATGATCTCCATCTTGCTTTAACTGTTTTGAGTTTATGAAACCTATGAGTCTCCTAAACCAGCCTCAGCAATTTCATTTTCATCTGTTCCTTCCATTTGTGTAAAGCAATAAAACAAGGTGAACACAAAATTAAAATATGTCCACAAATGGATATTACTTCACCCATAGAGGTGGCAATGCTTATAAACTTGTCAGTGGAGCCATTGTTGGGTGGAATGAAGTGTCGTTCCCACACAGATATAGTTTAAAGTTGGTACAGAAAAAATGGTTTCAAGGGCTTCAATGATAATGCAAGAAAAGGTGGGATGTATAAAATTTGAATGAATAACACTTAGCAACTGTCCGTGGCTTAGCTTATTTAAACGAATTAGCATTGGGGATCCATTTTCTAATTAATTTGTATTGAGGCACTATGTTGACTAGCATGCTTTACTCTAGTCTTCATTAGATACTGTTTTGGGGAGAAAAAAATGAAACAGTCACAAGTGATTATATTCCATTCATACAGTTAAAAGAAATCTGAAAAGAGATTTAAGAAGAGCTAATATTTTAAGAACTTGCATTTCTATAGGTAGAAATAAGGAAGCATGTACATTTCAAACAAGCAAAAAATATAATAAGAAACAATTTAAAATAAAAAATGCAGTATATTCATAAAAAATACAAAACAGAAAAATTGTAGGCCATGAGATAATGACAGCTATCCATTACTGTGAAACAATTTTCTTATTACTCTCTCTTATAAGAATCACAGTATATAATCTGCACAACAACACTATAGGGTAAACATTTTCTTCTCCATTTACAGGTAAAGGTTTGTAGCTGAGGCAAGTACCTAACTTGCCCAAAACCACACTGCAAGTATGTGGACAGGAGGAACTGGACCATTATGTAACTACTAAGACAGCTTATTCATGTCCTTACTAAACAATCCCCACACATATGTATATCTGTGGTAGTAAGAAATGAGGCTGGAAAGATTTATTCATAGTTTTGAAATTCCATGATTTTCTTGAGTTATTTATGTAAATGATATTGCAAGACTTACGCTAAGACATCGATCACCAGCCCAGCCTTCCCTGATTCCAACTTACCCCTCCTTCTTTCCTTTCACTATTACTTTTTCCCCAGAGTAGTATATTTATCAAATGTATGATGCCTCTACATGAATCAGGTTTGGAGAAGTCTATGAATTCAGTGGAAACAGAAGAATGGATCACTTGACTCTATGCTTCTACAATATTAATTACATTAGCTTCAGTATTTGTTGCACGGTTGACTCCACAGTAAAATGGTTAATGTATCACTTTCTAGAGAAGGTAATCTGACTCAAACAATCTCTACTTTCAAAGAGTCAAGTGACCCATTCTTCTCTTTCTGCCTCCACTGAATTCACAGAATCTGTAAAACTAATGATTTTCTGATATTTATATTATTTTTACAAAAAATTGCCAGATTTTGTTTTCATTTTACAGAAAGAAACTGAAGTATAGGGAGAATAAGCAATAGGCCCAAATAACAGAACCAGGACACAGAAGCCTTGGGGTTTTCACTCAGGCAGTGTGGCTGGCTCAACAGGTAACATCGTCAATAATTTACCTGTTGCTGCTTGTGCTATGTGCCCTATAGCTACAGCATCACCGTTTCTTCCATGCCCACTACTGCTATCTCTGTGACTGAACTAGCCACCATTAAATGAGCATTTCTGACATCCTAGGTATGGCGCCAAGGATTTTGTTAGCATTCATTTATTAATTGCCTGAAAGGCATTCATTTGTCCATCTTTCAGATAAATCTAAGATTCAGGAAAGTTAAATGACCAAGATTACAGAACTAATAAGTGCATGTAGCCTATAGTCAAATCTAGATCTCTCCAATTCCAAAGACTGGCAGTTGGTATGCAGAGAATAACTTCCTTGCTTTATCGCCATAGTTTTCAAACAGGGTGGTAACAATCCCTTGAGAGCATTTGGAAATGGGTGTGTGTGTTGGGGGTGGGGACATTTTGTTGTTGTCCCAAAACATACGAAAGACAGGAATGCCCGTCTTTCAGAGTGCCAGGATGTCACAAATGCCCACAAATGCCCTCTCTGAAATAAACAAAAATACTAAATTATCATTTTGTTTCCCACCACAGAGGTTTTTCTCCTATTGCACATTAGCTAAAGGGTTTTTACACAACTGCTACCTTGTTTCATATCTAGCAAGGTTTTGGGAAACAGTGAAGGTCCTTTAAGATAGGGTTACACATGCACAAGGTAATGACTTCTTTCAGGTTTTATGGCAGTTCTTATTTATGTTTCTCTAATAATAGGGATTTATTTATAATATTAATTAGCAAATGAGGGCAGCTGACATGTAAATAATATAACTCAGTCCCTTTGATCCTCTTTGAGTAATGCAAATTAAAGGAGATATCCACCTAAATCAAATATTCAATGAAAGAAATATGAGATTGTTATGGCAGATGAAGCAGGAATTATTTGCTGTTGGTGGTGGAAGAGGTGATGATGATTTGTTTGTTCACTTACAGACACCCTAATTGGCAATCTATTTGTCCATCTGTCCCTATTGCAGCCATCTGAGGTGTTCACACAAAACAACAGTTTGAATTCTTGCCTACATCCCTTTTAATGTTAGAGTTTATTTCCCCCCACAATGACAAGCAGTTTAATGATTCTCTCAAGTGTTATTAGTAAATGCTAATGAGCAGTAGTTTGGAAGAGGGAGGAATACCATATGACAACTGAGAGACCAGTGCTGGGTGGTACAATGGTGTTTGTGTTCGAAGGATAATTCAGCTACCTCATATGGTGAGAAATATGTTCCAGTCTCTTGAGGTTGCTTATTCTGTATCAGCCAAAGGCTGGAGATGCTTTGCTTTTGTTTGAAAAATTAGAAAGAATGAGAAAAACAATAGTGTACTGTAACAAAACTTCAGAGAGGCTCTCTTTGAGTCACCATGTTAATCAACCAAATGTGCCCAATTCAGACCACCCCGAGATTCTCAGGCCTGGTCCTCAAGATGCCTTGTTCTGCTGTGCAGAGTATTTTGAGGTAAGAACAATGAAAGCCCTTTAGTCTGAGAAGCTTCTATGCTTTCCAAATCTGTCACCTTCCCTGATGGAAGAGATCATCACATCCTTAACTTCTGGTCATTTTCACAATCAAAAACATTACTTGCCCCTTTTATGACCAGAAAAAATGTAGTTTGTAGGGTCTCATTCATTTGTAGGTTTATCAATAAACAGGTCCTCTTTATTTAAGAATTTTTCCTCATCAGAATTTGCACTGAGATAAATTCCCTATACATGTTCTTATATTGATTTTTTTTTCTTTTTTATTTCATATCCATCTGATGCTATTTTGATGACTCACCCAGTCTGAGAGGAACCTAGATGGGTAGGGGATGATTACTTTATAACCCAACCCAACCTCAGGGGGTTGGAGAATGTGTATCACCAGGCATCATGCTTATAACAGTCTCACAAGGTCACAGCAGCCAATCCACAGATACACAGTACAGTGAGTACCAGGGCAAGGTTTCCAAATCAGGATGGTTTATTTCTCGGGTCTGTGTTCTCCTCACTAGGCTACACTGAATTTAACAAAGGCATGCGTTATGTTTTGTGGGTTATGTAAGTATTTTCAGCAGGCATTTACATATAGTCATTTGTTCCTTTAGACACTGTTGGGAAATGATTAGGGAATAAAAATGTCTTTTTTTCAGAGGAGGAAGGATCAGAGACACCAAGGGAATTTTCCAGTGTCATACAGTCAATAAGTGGTAGAGCCATGATGAGGAGACCTTATAAAATGATGAGTTACAGTCAGACAAATGCTCCCCCTCAAGTGAGGCACATAGTCTCAAAAATGCATTGCACTTAGAAGTCAGACTATTTTCTCCAACCAAAGAACAAAAAGCAGAACAACTCCTGTGAAAATCTACAAAGTGCTGTTTAGTCATGTTAGTAGTTGATGAATTTGTCAATAAATTTTTCAAAAGAGGTTGCAGATATAGCTGAAGTGACATCCTGTGATCAACCAAAATGTGTCCTCAAGAAGACAACTTAAATATTTAAGATCTCATCTTTCTCATCTATAAAAGAAAGGGATCAGAAAACTTTCTTTGCTTACGGCGCAACATAAGAAGGAATTTAACATGCTTATAAAATATTTGATGAATTTTAAAGATCACCTTTATATGACTTGTTTAGACTTCTATTTATTATTTTTCCTCCAAACTTTTCAAAAACAATAGAACAGCACATAAATTATATACCCCCTTACATACTTGTTAGTGCTCTTGTTTATAAGTATATAAATAGTATGTCTTCCAAGAAATGATAAAACATCTAATTCAAGTTATAATTAGCAACATTTTTGTGGATAATTCTTAAATTTTACTTTGTTATTAACTTTTGAGAGGAGATTTAGCCAATGAATGAGAAAATCTTGCTCTGAACCTGGTTTTCCCTTTGGGAAACTAGAAACAGACTATAAGTCCTTTTATGTTTTGGCTCAAAAGCTACAACAAATAAAATTGTAATTTTGCATGACTGAAACTGCTCATTGATAATAAATAATTATCTGAGTTATTTAGTATGCCATTTAAATAAAGGATAATTGTTGAGATAATTCTACTTGGAATTTCCCACCTCATTTGTGACTGGTTTTTAAGTGGAGGATAAGTCCTTTGGGGGATAAACACCCTGATTCTCAGCTAACAACTTTGGGAAGAATGGTAATAAGACACTGGTCCTCCTTGGATATATAGTAAAAAGGAGTGACAATACAAACACAATCCAGAATTTTCAACACAGGACTACTTTTCAGTAGGCATTATATACACATTGTTGGGAAGAAATGCTTCCAGCATTTTCTGTGACAGGGACAAGGCGATCAGGCAGTAAGACTAGGTGGAGGAGAAACCAAGATAAACTGTGTGAGCGCTTGTGGAAAAAACTTTCCCCAGGATAGAGGGAACACAGTGGGTGGCATGTCTATCGTTTCCTCTTGGTCAACGTGATAGCTGGTAGAACGGCTTTTCTTTATAAAACCTCAATACTCCAGACTGCTGAATTAATCTGTAAGTGAGTTAATGGAGTTTCTAAAAGGTTATAAATTATTTTACTTAACCTACAGAGGGCATTCAGCAGGAAATTCCAATGTAGCTACAAACAATAAAAATATTAGCATGTGTGAGACCCACACCCATTGCTATCTACTCTTAGAAGATGAGTGATTGACTAACCCAGATTCACTGTCATTGACATAGTACTCAGGGGACATATGGAAGAGTAAACTATATAGGAATTCTGAGTCAAGAATAGTGTACTGAGGGCCTTCCTGGTGGTGCAGGGGTTAAAGTCACAGCACTATAAAGTTATTTCCAGCCACTGTATCATGGGTTCTGGCAAAGGGAGCTAACCCACATGGCACAGCAGACCTCTCATGTCTCACCCACTGCTCCCCTCAGCAGTGTATTTCAGTAGATCTGTTTGTTCTGCTCCCCACTCTGTTTCTTGTGAATTCCCTCACTCTCACTCTCCATACCTCTGACATACACCCCAGTTCTTGTATGCATACATAATAAAATAAATCTTTAAAAAAAAGAATAGGTACTTAGTTTCTTCAAGTCCATACACAAGCAAATGAGATAAATTTTAATTTTAAAAGCATCTACTCAGAGAGCAATTATCATATGCCAAGAGATTTATATTTAATTCATCACCACCTTCTAGCTAGACATTTTCATCCCTATCTTGTTAATGAGGAAACTAAGGCTCAGACATGTCGAGTAACTTGTCCAAGGGCTCATAGCTAATAGGAGGTAAAGCAGACTTTTATGTAAACCTGACTCTATATGCTAGCTATTGATTCATATGAAGAAATGAATGGAAGAAAAGTCCAACTATACTGAAGAAGTAACCCTGTACATTATTGATGTTTTGAATGAGTAAGCATCTGATGTTATCATTAGTTCTAACTAGAATTCTCAGATCTGTGCTGTTGTCTAAAGTAGTTCCCGAGGGCCTTTTTGGTGGCCTAGGGTTTAAGCCTCAGCTCTATCACCTAGAGGGACTGAGTTTGATTCTGGTCAAGGAGGTAATCCACATATAGAACAGCAGATCTCTCTTTTCTCACCTACTGTTCCCGTTAGCAGTGTATTTAAGTAAATCTGACTGTTCTCCTGCTCTGGTGAATCCTCTCACCCCCCTGAACCTCTGGCCTACACCCCAGTTCTTCTACACAAAAATAATAAAATATTTTAAGTAATTCCTCAAAACCCTACAACTGTTGAGCACTTAAAATGTGGCTACCACAGATATACTGTACTTATAGATACCTATCTGATTTTCAATAGTCACTAAGAAAAATGAATTTATATCAATAATGCCTATTTCACTGTGTGTTGATCATATTATGGATATAGTTATTGAATTTTAAATGTGTAAGTTCACCTCTCAAGACCTCAATTTTAAATGTAGTTAAAATAAACATTTACATTATTGCATAGAACTGGTTCAGATCCTGAAAGAATAGAGATAAGACACTCTTTGCCTTTGAAGACATTGTCATGTGTATGCCTTTTTTAAAAAAAAGATTTATTTATTTATGCATACAAGAATTGGGGTGTAGGCCAGAGGTGTGGGGTGGTGAGATGATTCACCAGAGACAGAGCAGGGAGTAGGACAGGCAGATTGACTGAAATACACTGCTGAGGGGAGCAGTGGGCAAGACAGGAGAGGTTTGCTGCTGCATGTGGAAAGCTCCCTGGCCAGGGATTTAACTCACGCTGCAATGGCTGCAGATATCTTCATAGTGCTGAGACTTAACCCACTACACCACCAGGGAGGCCCTGCCTTTTTTTTTTTTTTTCATTGTAGGAAAATGACTCCAATATATGGCAGTGGCTGAAGTTCTCATTTTAAAAACAAGAGTTTGCTGTATCATGTGAGGCATGGTAAGCCTACCAGCATGGGTTATGGGGCCAGGAACAAACTAGTTATGATTTTACTTGCTCTTGTCTTAATTAAGAATCCTTAAAATTACTAGCTGTCACATCAATGCCTCAGTATTTCATCTGAGAAAGAGTAATAATAATATCAAACCCAATTTATTATTATGCAAATTAATGAGCTAATCCATGAAAAACTCAGGGACTGGCTCCTGAAGTTCAATAAATGTGAATTGGCTTCCTCTGTTCCTCCTCTCCCTTTCTGTGTCTGTCACTGAAGGACACCAGGACAGTCACAACCTAAAGCTGTCTTCTTTTTTTTTTTTATTATACCATGGATGATTTTTTTCACATTTTCTCCTGTATCTCATCATCCAACAAATGATAAGCTTGTTGCTTTTTGAAAGGTCAGCAGTTTGGAGCTGAATTTGTATCATAGATGAAAAAATATCTCAAAGTAAATTCAATTTGTAAATATTTACTTGTCTATATAAACACTGCCTTTCATTTGACTGAACCAAATGTTAAAATTTTATGAGCAAACCAAATTATGTGTTATATTTTGGTTTTTAAAATAGCCCTATCCTTTTAAAAAATCAGGCTTGTTTTTGTATCCATTCCTCTGAATTTTCTTCATTGAAGCATCTCCCAAAGTTTCCTGAGGTTTAGAATTTGAAGAAATTTTAATTTCTCAAAGAATCTAAAATGCATGAGTATCAC
Organism: Scalopus aquaticus; assembly: GCA_004024925.1. NCBI lineage: Eukaryota > Metazoa > Chordata > Mammalia > Eulipotyphla > Talpidae > Scalopus > Scalopus aquaticus. Next base: position 3,730 of record PVIJ01009060.1, on the reverse strand, counting down.
TTCTGTTTGGGATGGGTTAGACTCAGTCTCCCCTCTCAGAATTTACATGTTAGGTTAATAGATGTATGGCAGGACAGCAAAGACAAAGTGATACACAATGAGTAAGCAGATGGGGGAAATGAGGGAATATAAAAAAGGAACTTGACCTTGAGGCCTGAGAAATAACTTTGAAAGAAAAACAGTTTAGAAGGAGCAGGAGTTAGTGAAAAAGATATTATTCCAAAATTTTTCCTCCAAAACTTTGCCTACCATTGTGGGAAAAAAAAAAAAAAAAAAGGTGAAAGTAGGCATTTTGTGGAGCCACTTTTTGCCATGAAATATCAATATGAAGATGAGGGTGACATAGAACATTCATACACAATTATTTTCTCAAAACTGCATCCAGAAAGTAGGCTTGAAAGAAAGTAGCTTTTTGCAGAAGTTATCCAAATCTTTCAAAACAAGGCGGATCATCTTTGAAGTAAATATTGGAGTCTTCTCAGAAGGAATCCAAAATAAGCTTTCAGTGACCTGGCAAAATTACTCTCTTAACGGAATGCGAAACATTATTCTTCTTTTTTAATTAAGTGAATTAATTTAAAGAGACATACTGCCTTTGGGAGAAAAGGAATCCTCTGAGAGCCAATGTCCAAGACTACATCCTGGATGGAGATCATCAAAGAGGAACTATAGACATCAGCTCATTATTCAATGACAGAACTTTTAAAATGCATGTTCAATCGAAGCTTACTGAACATGTATTTTCTGACAGGCGATCTATCCTGGATGATTTCAACAGATAATCTTAGTCTCAAACCAGCCTACATCCTAAAATTATTTACCCTCTTTTAAACCTAAGGAAATTGACATTTAGAGGCTAGAAATGATTTGTCAGGACCACAGAGAAAATTAAACAGTGGGTCTCCCTGGTGGCACAAAGGTTAAGTGCAGTGCTGTGGAGCTGTTGGTGGCAACTTCAATGCAAGTTCGATGCCCGGTTGGGGAGATTCCCATATGGCGTGAAAGACCTCTCCTGCCTTGCCTGCTGCTCCCCTCAGCAGTATATTTCAGTAGATCTGCCTGTTCTGCTCCCTCTGTCTCTCATGAACCCTCTCACCACCCCACACCTCTGGCCTGCACCCCAACTTGTATGCAAAAATAAAATAAATAAAATAAAATAAATAAAAATAAATAAAATAAATAAATCTTAAAAAAAAGAAAATAGTAAGAAATGTACATATCAGCCTGTTATTTCTTTCAGCATAACAAATATTAAGTTAACAATGATGGTATGTAGAAAGAACTATGATTGGCATTGGGTGTGTTGGTATTAAAATGAAATCCTAGATGCTGTACTCTCCATTGAAAGCTTTCCTTCACCTAGTGCCCTGAATTATACACAGCTCCTTAAAAAAAACTGGCGGGGGAAAGTAGCACAGTTTGGAATACACATAATCAAATATGTTCTTTCTGCCTGAAGCCTCTGCATTACCTCACTCATGCCCCTCAAGAATAACTTTGTAAAATGCATGCAAATCTGACCTTGTGACACTCATCCACCTATTTTAAAACTCTAAATTTCAAAGGGTAAAGTAAAATGCCCTCATCAGCCGCCTGCTTTTCTCTCTTGTCCCACATACAGATACCGAGACTTACATGGCTTTGTATGACCAACTCCTACTTATGCATTGCATTGCAACTTTAATACCATTTCCCCCAAAAGGTCTAGTCTATCCTCCTGAGTAAGAAGTAAGTTCTAAGTAAGAATTTTTGTGCTTTCATTAACAGGAAAGGCGAAGTGGTCAGTCAGTAATGAAAATTTGCCAAGATAGTTTAATGTAATTTTTCTACTTTCTCTCTCTCTTTCTATAAAACATTCATATATATTATATATTATATTATATATATAATATAATATATATAATATATTATATATATTATATTATATATGTATATATATATGTATTAATCTATTTATGAAAAACAGCCTTGTATTATAATTGTATGTTTCCTGGCCTGTCTTTCCATCTGAACTATAACATATAAATGATGGCAGGTCCTAGTTTTGCGGAGCTTCAAATAAATGTAAATTGGGGGAAAAGGACCCTTTTAATAAAAATAATGAAAAGTTATATATATGAAAGTAACTACAGGTGTGGATATCTACTCAAAATGAAGAAATAAATCACATCAAGTAAGACATTTTAATTTGTTTGTAATAAAAAGATCCCAGAGACAGAGAAATAAGACTGCAGATTTATTACTAATAGCCTACCATAACTATGTACTTACTGTTGGAAGAACAATAAGGAGAAAACTCAGAACAAGCGACATCCTGAATATCCTGAATTAATTCCAATCCCCCACTCCCCCCTACACTCCCCCACCCCCACACTCCTGGATATTTTTTATAGACTCCACCTCATCACAACAGGGAAGAGATTTCAGGCATAAACATTACAATTATCAGCACTCCATAAATCTAACTTCCTGAACAGAGAGGGAGTGGGGAGATCCTTGAGAACAAGAGGTAGAGGTAAACAGCCATGTTTGGTTTAGAACTAAATACATGATACATTTCCAGGCTTTTCATCCTGATACTGCTGGAAGGAGACATGTGGATGAAAAATACTTGGCAAGGCTGCTCTCTGTCCTTGGCAGAGAAAACGGTACCCATTATCTTGACCTCATTGGATATTATGTGTTGTGTTTTGAATTTTGACTCTTTCCTTATGCCCCAGCTCTATGGGACCTCCCTAACCATTTCGTGTGGTTTTCTGCCAGAAGTCACTTTAGACTTGTTGGAAGCTTTCAGACTTCAGCAGCCCTTCTATGTCCCAACCCAGTTGACTGGATATTTGCCCACAAGATAAGTAATTTTTTGAGTTTTGGGGAATATTCTTTCTACTCTCTCTGTGCACATCAATTCTATTAAAATGTTACTCACACTAAGATTGTTTCCTTTGCCATATTGTGTGTGGATGGAAGAAACCATTTTGCAACATGCAACAGCTTGGAGTTCAGCTGTGCATTAATGATACTTTTCTATAGAAAATATTATAGACCTGAGTATTTGAAACCCAGTTTTCTTCCACCATCTATATCCTTCTAGTACCCAGCACCAACAGACATATTTATATTTATAGTGTGACATATGATGGACTGGTTCCTTCTGATCATGTAACCCAGTGAGTTGGCACAGTGGGCAGTAGGATTTCTGGATATTATTTCTCACTTTGTGTGACTAGTCTGACATTAAAATATCCAGAAAGGACTGTGAGCCACATACATCTATTGTACTAATTTCAAACTCATGCATGTGGGAATGAATGTATGTATTCATGATTATATGTATGCATGTGTATATGTGAAGGTGCCCATTCAGTCCACTGCAAGATTCTCAGAAGTAGACTTCTCAAGAAGCCTGCTCTGGCATAGTTATTTTCACCTTAAGGGCATGAAAGCCCTGGAGCTGAGTAGATTTTCTCCTTTGCTGAGTCCTTAGCCTTCCTCAATTTAAGAAAAGATGGTCACTCTCTAAACACGACACAAATCTCAGCAAAATCTTGAAAGACACATCCCTCAAAGCGAAGGAAGTGAAAGACAAGATAAACAGATGGAATTACATCAAAATAAAAAGCTTCTGTACAGCAAAAGAGACATTAACCAAAACTAACAGACACCCTACCAACTGGGAAAAGATCTTTGCACACAATACATCTGATAAAGGACTGATAACAAAAATTTACAA